>JAYKAV010003221.1:698020-711436 GCA_035582835.1 Phoebastria nigripes | reverse complement strand
CCCCCCCCCAGGGGGCGCCCCACCCCGCCCGTACCTGCGTCCCGCCTCCAGCTCGGCGCAGAGGCCCGGCTCCAGCTGCAGCAGGCAGCACTCGCCGGCGCCGGCCTGCGGACCGAAGCTGAGGCAATGCACGGCCGGCAGCAGCTCCGCCGGGTTCAGTTTGGCTGTCTGCAGCGTAGCCTCCACCTCCCCGCGGCTCCGCATGGCGCCCGCCGAGTCGACCCGCTCTGAAAGCCGCGCCACACCATCCCCCGCCCCCGCCGAGGCGGTGCCTGTCGTGGCAAGGGGCGGGACGGGGCGGGAGGCGGGAGCCGTCGGCGAGCGCAGGCTAGGTTGGTTCTCTGGTTGCCCGCGATGGCGCCGGCCGTGGCCGGCGGCAACACCTGGGGGTTACACTGACGGGAATCGCTCTCCTCAGCGGCAGCCACTGCCCGCCCGGCGAGGCCCGGCCCAGCCCGCAGGGGTTCCGCTGCACCGCCGGGTCTGAACCGGGACAAACCTCCCGATTTGTGTCCGGCTGCACTAGAGCCAGGCTGGGCTGCAATAAAATTTCTCTCTATGGCAGTAAGATGCTACAAAAATCCACAAAATGCCCTAAATAAAAGATATCTATAAAATACAACAAAAACAGACCCAATATGGGAGTCCCTGCCCAGCTCTGACTGAGGCAGCACCCTCTAGGTATTTCCTTGACACCAGAGCATGAGAGCAAGGGTGGACCGAGGGAGTCCGACCGCCCGAGCCGCCATCACAGGGCCTGGCTGTGGCTGGGAAGACATGGGGCGAGGCAGCTGCAGCGGGGCACCCACCGGCGTCGCCAACCCCTGCTCCTTCTGTCACGACAGCTGTGGGGATAGTCTGACTGAGGGCAAGTATCTGCCGGCTCTTGTCGCCACATGATCCCTTAGGAAAGGGATTGCACAGCCCCCACAGAGCGGTTCATCTCCCAGTGACTCGGGGCCCAGCTGGGCTTCGTGCTGTGGCCTGACCTGGGCTCCGTCTGCTGAGGAAGCTGTGAGGAAGTGCTTGAGCTAAAGCCATGACAGAGATGAGTAAAAACCACAGGCAAGTGTGATTATTGCAATGGAAATAGTCCACAGCTCAGAGATTCAAGAGGAAGTCTATTGACATCCTTAAACCATAAGAAAAAACAGGAAAGCGGAGGCTCAGAAGACAGCGGCTCAGCACCACTGGGAGTCAGTCCTTTGCAAGGAGCAGCACAGAACGCCTCTCTCCTGCCTCATCCAGGATGGCCGGCTCCCCAATGGCTCACTGAGTTCTTGCTGTGGGGCATATTAACGCTCGGCCTAGCAGCATGTTAGTCCTAGCTGTCTGCTGTGTGCATTAGCTAACAAATAATTACTATGTGCTCCTAAGTTGTGTATATCCACTTGCAGTCCCTCTGTGCTTGGTATAAGCCTGCACCAAATGACCCAGACAAGGTCATACCACATTCATGTTGGAACCAGAAGCAGGAGCCAGTGGGATGGAGCTGGCTCAGTTCGGTACCGAGCCTGGCAGAGAGCAACTGTTGTTACATGTGACTGCGTCAGGCATCTTCTGCCTTCAGGTCCTTTGCCTGAGTGCTGCCAGCAAGGCAATTGGCCTTGGAGAAAACTTTGAAGTAATGAAGCAGGAACCTCTGTCACATGTACAGTGGCTTGTTCAAAGACTCAGCCATCTATCATATTTTCCTGTTTTATTTCAGTTATTGGAAGGTGGAAATACAGTCAGTGTGTACACAGGAAACCTGAGGCGCTCTGACTTTGGCTAGTTTCTACTAATGTGTAGGTGCAAACTGATATGTGTACAGCCTTATTTGAGACTGTTACATTTTGCTTTAATGTAAATCTGTTGCTGCACATCTCTAAGGTAAACCAGAAAATCACTGTTCTACCAAGTAAATGCTCACACAGTTACTAACTGTTTAAATAGCAGCTTAATTATGCTGGTTTTAATTTATACCTTAATTTGTGCAATTTTCCAATGACCTTGCATGCCTGCTTCTTAATTTTTTAACTATATTACTACTTGATACTATAACTATACTACCAATTGCTAAATTGTTGTATTAAACAGAGCTAACGTAGAAAGGATTAGGATGGAAATGTTTRTAAGAGGTGTGTGGGATCCTCTTTGTTTCACTGCCAGGAAGATGATGTGCTGGTTTTGGCTGGGACAGAGTTAATTTTCTTCATAGTAGCTACTATGGGGCTATGTTTTGGATTTGTGCTGAAAACAGTGTTGATAACACAGGGATGTTTTCGTTACTGCTGAGCAGTGCTTACACAGAGTCAAGGCCTTTTCTGCTCCTCACACCACCCCACCAGMGAGGAGGCTGGGGGTGCACAAGAAGCTGGGAAGGGACACAGCTGGGACAGCTGACCCCAACTGACCAAAGGGATATCCCATACCATATGACGTCATGCTCCGCATATAAAGCTGGAGAAGAAAGAGGAAGGGGGGACATTCGGAGTGATGGCATTTGTCTTCCCAAGTAGTGATGGAGCCCTGCTTTCCTGGAGGTGGCTGAACACCTGCCTGCTGATGGGAAGTGGTGAATGAATTCCTTGTTTTGCTTTGCTTGCGTGCGCGACTTTTGCTTTACTTATTAAACTGTCTTTATCTCAACCCACGAGTTTTCTCACTTTTACCCTTCCAATTCTCTCCCCCATCCCACTGCGGGGGAGTGAGCGAGCGGCTGTGTGGGGCTTTAGTTGCTGGCTGGGGTTAAACCACGACAGATGTGAACAGCAAAATAAATGAAGGGCAGCTGTGACAAATCAGAGAAAGGAAGTTCAAATAACTCCAAAGCTCCACAACTAAGACATAAAACAATGAACCACGAGATAACATAACATATGTTATAACTGTGCACGTTACCAGTGTCAGGCTGTAGTCATCAGGCAGCATGTTAGGAGGATGACTTCGCAGGTGTGATTTCAATTCAAGTGCTTGGGAGCTCTACAGTAAAATGTAGTGAGAAAATTGGGCTACATGAAATGGGGTGTTTAAATGTCAAAGAAGGATGTACACACAAGAAACTTCTGAATGTCCTTCAAAGCACAATGTAGGTAGCTGTGAAAATAAAATGATAATAAAGCCAGCACTGGAGAAACGGGCACAGTGCCAAAGTTGAATACCGTAACACGTTATCAGCCTGGTGATAGTTACACAATTCACAGTTACAGTTCTTGGAGATTATTCCACAAGAGAGGCTCAATTTGATTAAAGCCTCACAAAACTTAGTTCAAAGATTTATTTTTTCAGCTGAAATGCCATCTGCAATATTTAAAATGAGCATGTATGTTACATTTTCACCGATTAAATGACATTTTCTCATTGTCTAGAAATACCTGTCAGTGGACGTGCCCACTGTGCTTCAACACAGAAGGTGACCGTGGCAGCTGGACCTGTAGGTGTGACTGGAGTTAGAGCACAAGGGCTCTGAATGCCATTTCAGCATACCCCAGACTCCTGTGAGACACTGGGAGAATAACTGTCTACAATAAATGTGCTACATTTCCTTCCTGGGAAAAAAAGAAAGAGAAAAAACCACCATAAAATATACTTATGCCATTGTATAAATCCATGGTGCACACATATCTTGAATAATGATTGTCTAGTCTGTCTCAAATGTAAGAACTGGGGAATACTGCTGAAATGAACAGAAAGTAAGTTATGGATAACAGGAGAGAAGACCTTTCTATGCAACACATTGTGGAACTTGTGATATGTGGTAGAAGTCAAAATGAGTGTGATCCACAAAAGAGTTAGACAAATTCATAAAGGTTAGATGTGCTTGTCTCTGTTAATCACAGTGTTCAGGTTTTAGTCATAGCTCAGGACCCTAAATAAACTCAGGCCCCCCAAATCACCAGAGCACACTCTCCATTGGAGTTGGTTATTGAGTTAGACATATTTTTACTTTTTTTTTAATTTTTTTTTAATGAATAGCTAAAATAGCAAAGCAGTGGCTTGCATATTGTATGTTCCTGGCATTGATTAATTTGTATTATCATGTCCCAGTAAAACCATCATACCTGATGATGTCAGCCAGCAAAGCACCACAAAACAGGAGATAATGAGTCCAAGACTCAAACAGGGAAAATTTCAGCCAATTAGTAGAATAACCAGATAGCTCATTGCTACCTCAGATAAGTGCTGTCTTGTCACTCTTAATAGGCCAACATGGAGATGCAAAACAGTTATATTCAAATTAGGAGAAAGTAAACAGTTGTAACCAAACCTAAATATTTGTGTAAATTATACAATAGCTTGGTGTATCTCAGTGACGTAAAATTGGTTCTGTGCTGGAAACAGTGGAGAAGAAACACTCAAGCACAAAGCTGGAGAGCACATACCAAAATAGCCGGGGCATAAACACCATCAACACAGTTAGGAAATGACTTTGAGAATTTCACAGTACACAGCTGTGACAAACAAGAACCCAGATGCCCAATGCTTATGAGACAACTAGTGCTTAGATACTTGTTTTGTTGGTATGTCATTTCAATGCAAGAACAGCATATGTAACTGCAAACAAAGCCAGAGGATCAGTCATTGCCACACTGATGTCAGTCATGATAAGGTGAGGTAAACCTGAACAAGCTGGTACCCAGCCTACATTCATAGCTTCTCCCAGTCTCAGCCAGTCAGCCAGGACATTCTTAGCTACAGAGCGTGTCCTCACAGTGTAAACACTGGTGCAACGGGTGGGAAGGTGCTATGATTTCTGTTAACATTGGCATGAAAGAGCAGGGCATTTTTTTCAAGAATATATTAATTATAGGGACACAGTCCCTTTTAGATTTAGAGTATATGACAGGCGTGCATGTCATTTAATGCATGAGTACACCATGAAAGTCTCCATCTGCATTTTCTGGATAGATCTCCAGAGTGCTTCTACCACAGCAAAAATTGTAATTCAGACTCAGCTGATTTTGCTAGTTGGCAAAATTAACATCAATACTTTACTGCGTACCCTAAAATTTAATCACATAATACACCTGCTGCTAAAATTATTTGAAACAGTGTTATCATTAGTATCTAGGAGACAAATGTCTATAGATAAATGGAATTAGATGTAATTTTTAAAAAATACTGTGTAGAGTGCTTTGTGGCTAATTTCAAGGCTCAGTCTAGAGACCTTATTAATAGTGACATACTAAACATCAGTATGTGTCATCTGGCAAGTTATCATATTGTCTCACTTCTTGATTAACTAGTATCTGCATAGTAGTAATCTCAGGGTTTTTTGCAGTCAGTGTATTATTATTTTTTGAGACATTGCTAGGGCTAAGCATTACAAGTATATCCCAGCAAACTACATACCTATACTATCTGCATGAATCTAAAATAACTAACTGGATGAATTAATTAATGTGAAAACCATAGCCATATTAAGCAAAATATAAAAAAATCAGGAAGATGCATCAAATATTCTATTTGTGAAGAGTATACAATGGAGGGGTAGAGCGGTGCAGGAAAATGACAGTGAAAAATAGCAGGATGAAAACTCAAATGAGGACCATGAAGAAGCCAATATAGGAAAAGCTCATATAACAAAAGGAGCAGAAGCTTTACACAGGGAAAAATTCAAACAACAATGCGAATGAGCACATCATAAAAATTCTGTCCAAAAACCCCAATGTTGGCATGATCTATAAACTGCAGGACAAATATCTGATTCTGTTAAATTCTAGTTGTTTCTCTTGTTTCTGCTTGTAGGGCCTTCTAGTCTCACCCTCAGTCATGTTGAATAATGAGATCTCAAGCTGGAGCCTCCAAGAATTACCAGTTAGCTCAATTTTTTCATTCCCAATTTTCCTCCTGGTGCTGCAATGTTAGATGAGCAGGCTATCCCCTTCCCATCCTGCTCCCCAATATACCTAGGAGTCCTTCTAGTCCCGCGTCCTTTTTAGCCCCAAACCATCTGCTTGGCGTGAAAGTGCAAAAAACTCTGCAGACATCTCTGCAAGAAGCACTTTGTTCTGAAGATTCCCATCCCCCCCCATCAGGTATTACCAGGGCCTATGCCTAAAACATGGATGTTGCTGTATCAATTATATTTTTGATATTTTATTTCTGTGTAAATCCTAACCATCTGTAGTTTTTTTTCGCCTGCTGCTGAATACTAGAGCTTGTCATGAGGCCAAACATTTTTCCATTGTAATCACTGTGTCAATGAGTAGCTGGAATTTTTTTCTTACAACTCTGTGAGTAATGATTAGTAGTGAGTATATCACAAGGGATATCAATGTCTTGAGATGCTGAACAATTTGACGTCATGTGGTAAGCTGTAACCGGGACAACAGAAGTAATTTTCCATTCATCAGATGTTTTGGCCTCTCAGATCTGCAATGAGTTTCAACTCGGAAAATAACTTCATTGCCTGTACAGTTAGCAGAGATCCTTGTCCTCTCATCTTCTCCCCTCTAGGTGTTGGAAGCTGGGTCACCAGTTTTGGCATGGACCTTACCTAACAGAATTGCCTTTCCCCCGGAAATTGTTCGGTAAGTGGATGATGAGGCTGGTCTCATCATGAACTGCTTGAGAAGAGATGCTGTGTGAGGCTGGAGGGGAGATACTGCCCTTCAAGCCCTCTTTGGAGAGCTAAATGAGTTTTCCCCCCAAATTTAACGATTTGAATGAGAGAAACATCAAAGGCAATTAAGAAACTTAGAAATCTTTAATTAAAAATTCTATGCAAGTTCCAGTCCTGGGGGAGTGGGCGCTGGGGTCTGCCAAATTGGGTTATAGGAAAAGTACAGGTGTAGCCGATCCTATTCCATGGTGGGGACGCTTAGTAAGTGGGTCTCCTGAGATGCTTCCAGGCCAGTTTTCTATTACTGACATCTTTAAGAGTGACAATTTGGAGGGCTCCTCTCCAGAGAGAGGAGTCAATGCAGACAAGGAGGAAAGGTCTCATCTCTCTGCTGGTTGCTGTGGAGACAGGCAGCATCCCACTGTGAAGACAGTGTAATACAGAAGGGAAAAGCTCTGAGGGACATCACAAAGACAATTTATTCCTTCCATCTCCTACCTCAGCCTGGCTCTGTTGCTGCTGTCTTCCTTCCAGCTTCTTCTCTTCCCTTCCTGATTCTCTCCCCCTCTTTTCTTCAGCTCAAGTCCCACTTCTGTTCTTAGTGGGACTCTCTTCTCCCCATTCCTTTTCTCTTCACAGCTCTTTCCTGTACCTTTTTCTCCTCATTTCACTCCACCTCCCTGGGTGAACACACCTTGGTGAAGTTCTTCCCAGACACAACTACAGACTGATTTTCAGATGCTTTTTTTTCTGCTGACACGTTGAGAGCAGGACAGTGTTCCCAGTACAGTTCAGCCTTGGCAATATTATTACCAGGTTCTGTATTTCAAGAAACCCRAATTTGTTCTTATGAGAAGACCTTACTATGCTTCTGCTTCATCCCAGCTGTGTCTGTTGGTGCCCCCTTCCACCAGTTCCTTTGGCACCCAATTTCCCGACGCAGAGCTGCAGCAAAGAATTCTGGTTCTCTGTAGCACCAAAAATACCTTCTCTTTGGTTCAATAAAGGGACTGGTCATATCTGATCACTTTGATGATCTCAGTGCAATGCGGTATCTGATTTATTTTAGAAACATGGTCTACTGAGTTTATCTCATTGCTTCAGCACTCCAAGAGATCTGTAAATATTTTGAGAACCCAGGAGGTCCCAGACAAACACTTCCTTGCAAAGTGCTTTCATAAAAGAGAATATTGACGTAGCTTGTATTTTACTGGCTTTGATTTTTCATTTTGACTAGATTGGGTGGTTATTTTGGTGTTCGCTGTGGAAGGAAATTAATGATGGAGTCAAGTATGTTTGTGTTTGTAATCCTGTGCAAAAGTTACATTGTCTAAAGATTATTCCCTTATAAAATTACCATTAGCATCATTTAACAGTCCTTTTCTTTTGTTGAGCATCAGTTCACAACGATTTTCTAACAGGCATTTTCATACTTAAATTCTTGAAAGGACCACAGGGTGGCAGAGTGATTAAACACATATCTACTGGAAACAGTTTGTTTCACAGATGAAAACAGACCGGAGTTAGGCGACCCAGAGTAGCTGCTCGTGATGATTACCCCAGTGGAGCTGAGTGATGCCATCGGTTTGTAGCGTTTCTGACGTGTCGCAGCACTGGTGGCACAATTGCAAAGTGCCGTGCCTGCCGGCTGTGCCGCAGAGAGGCCTGTCAGCCAGAGGAGCAGCTTCGCTGGCGGGTGTTCCTCAGTCACGGGACGTCTCTGTGTGCTGCACGGCCTCACCTAACGACAGGATGTGATGTGGTTAAGGATGGAGACAATGCTGAAACCTCTGCTTTGGAAAGTACTGTTTGACAAAGACTGTTTTTCTTTATTAAAAGCCTCATCAATCATAGGGGAGGATGATTCTGTATCTCCTGGCAGCAGCTGTTTGGCATCCTGTCAAACTGTTTGCATCTGTTCCTGCCCCCAGAACCACATATCCACAACTACGTGCGCACTGCATGCTTGCACCCAGCACCCACCCCAAGCCCTGGCTGCGGTGCTCACTCTAGGGCACAGAAGAGCCAGGTCGCCTAAGGTAGAGTGTGCTCCATCACGCGCAGTGTGGAAAGAGCAACAGTCAACAGAAACTCGGGCTGAGAAGCCGGAATAGGTAGCAAAGGACTAGTGAGGAACAGTGTCGTAGACTGAATCTCAGCTCTTAGGTATTGCCTCCCAAAGGAGAAAAGAAAAAGTGCCTGAGTGTTCAGGGCTGGTTACAGTGCAGAGTCAAACTGTCAGTTCAAGCCACAGCGGTTTCAGCAAACCTTTTTCATCTTGCAACCAGACATCAGAGTGCATTAACACAGATATAGCTGGGGGACAGCTTAAGAAGCTGGCTTTTACCACTTAGCTAGTAGGTGTTGTCTTCACACTTGAGATGTGGTTTAGAAAGCAGTTCCTTCTGAGCTCGTTGTCACACTTCCCAGCTGGCTCACACCCCCCAGCCCGTGCACCAAGCTGGATACCAGAAAAGCCCTGGACTGCAACCTGGGCTAAACATATGATGTAGACATAGCTCAGGCTGAATGAGTTCATAATTGCTCCCAGTTAAATGCAGAATAAAATAAAGAGAAAACAAACCAAAAAAGGACTACTGGAAATACATAAGAAATCTTGAAAGATTAAGGTTTCTGCCAGTTTTACAGGTGCTTTTTGACAGGTAAATATTTTTGTGATGCTCAAAATCAGAAATTATTACAAAACTACTGAATATATGAAATAAGAGAAAACAGAAAATGTTCCAGGTGTAATAGATAAATAGAGGGACTCAAGTGTATAGAACAAATGGCATCACTGGCATTGGGTAGTGCAAAATGCTGGTTTAGCAGACCATACTGTCACTTTGAGCTATTGGGTCTGCTGGTCTGATGTGAATTTCTGATCTTTTTTCTCATTGAAGCTGTTTGTTTCCATAAAATATTTATCTGTTCACAGGAGCAAGCACTAAAACATGTACCCATCCCCTGGTCGTGCTTTAGCCGTCAGTCTGCACAGGAATCTCACTGTCTCTCGCCCAGTGAGTGTTTGAACATTTAACACAAAATGGAAAAGCTGAGTAAGGACAGACTTAGAAAGCCCCTTTCAGATTGTCTCTGCATATCTCAGGACGAAAATGCCTTTTTCTCTGCATTTCAGCTCACTATTATAACAATTACCAGGTCAGTGCCACATGAAATGTAAGAATCTAAACAGATATGAGTCTCACTCTAGTGTTGAAATGTTGGACAGATTGTGATAAATTCCTCCTGTTATCTCACCATGGTGGCTTTTGCAGGAACTTGGATGTTACAATAGAAAAAGAGAAGTCTAAAACATACCTTTTTTTTTTTTTTGCTGAAAACTTACTAAGTTTTCCTGTGGTTTATCACAAGACTAAAATTAGCTTGGCCAGATGCATTCAGTCCTTTGAATCACACACGCACTGATTCTTCGGACCGGTTCCTAGCAGAGAACTTAAAATGTTTGAACTTAGAGCAGCAAATGAGCAGCAATGAATGTAATCTGTGCACTGCCAAGAATGGGAAACACCATTGTACCTAGCCTGAAAAGAGGAGGGGAGAGTGGACAATACCTGGTAGTTCCTCTGGTTCCCCTTGCCAGGCCCCTAGCGCTAAGGAAATGAATCAGTTGAAACACACAGACAGGTAAGCTCTCTTTGCAAATAAGCATGGGAATATAGGAAAAAAAAAACCCACACTCATTTTCCACAAGGGTTGCAAGACCTACTTAAACAAAAGGCCAACTTAAAAACCAAAACCCTATTTCGTATTTGTCTTCCTCAGTAAGAGGGACCAAGTATTTTTAAATTTGATGTTTACACAATGCCGGCTCTTATACAAAAGATGTCAGGAAAAACAGAACTGTTAACCCATCGAACAGCTCACCTGCGAATGCCTTTTCTCCCTCAAGTGCTTCACCATCTTTTGCATGAGGTGATCAATGCCTTAATGATTTGTCTGTCATTTTCCTGTTTAAAAAGCTCTAGTCATCCCAGCAAAGGAAAGACAAACAACCTTATATGGGACTGAGGAACAATGCTATAGGAAAAATGAGAAGTACACGCGTGAATATTGGTAATTTTTTCCTGTGAATGCCTCATGCTAACATAAGCTTGCAGAAAATTAATTAGTGAGACTACAGAATTAATTTATCAAATCTCAGATTAATTTATCAAGTGAAAATGTAGGCCACAGATGCAATATTCTTTAAAGCAGTGAAAGCAATATTCTTATTTCACTATGTAAACATTTAGCGTTTCACCACTTGGCCATTTACTCAGTGAGATAAGAAAGTTTATACAACTTACTAGAATGTTTTCTAAAACCAGTACTCTAATACAATGTCCCTATTCATGCATAATGTTCCACAGAGCATCATGACCTTGGAGGTTCAAATGTGTAGCTCAATACTTTACTGCATGCCAGAGAGCCTCCAGCGTCATCAAAAGTCACTATAAGACACTTGAGCTTCCCCTCATGCCCTTGGTACCAACTCTCCACCAGACCTGTGCAGCTCTTCTTACTCTCTTGATGTTGTGGAGGATGAGTTTTAAAGTGTCCCAAGGCTCCAGCTCAAAGATCTTTCATGCTCTTGGCTGAGGAATGCCTTACTGTTAGCTAGCTACCTTCATCTCCCTTAACTCCAGCCACGCTATGATAAAATGCAAGTATGTATTCATACCTAAAATAGACACCAACTCCTAAAATTGATCCTATATTTATAAAAAAGAAATCAATCCGATTCCCGGAGGTTACCTCAGAGAGATGTCGGTCTCTCTTGCTGTCAGGATTTCAGGCTCTGCACATGCTGTCCCACTTCTTAGAGGAGCATCTTTGTCTCGGTGGCCAGTCTCCCCTGGGAGAAAGGGTCAAGGCAATTCAATCTTCTGCTAGACCTTATGTTCTACAGCACTCTGTACATTAAAACCAAACAAGCTACAAACATCTGAACAGGTTATTTTATGTAGCTCATTACTGGCTTTTGGCTGAAATGTGACCCTTTGGGGTTATGTTAATTAACCATTTTTGGGTGACAGCAGGCTTGGAGTGACTGATACCCAATTCCCTCCTCTTAGGCACACTGTAACTGTACGAAATTTCAGTGTGAACATGTGGAACAAATTACAAATGGGATATCAGTGCGCAAAGGCAAACATGGCCATGTATAATCATTAAATAATTCAGTACAGGAAATTGCACTGGCCTGCATTTTCCAAGTTGCAAGACTATGCAAGGAAAGATATGCATTTCAGGCTGCAGTTCCACAAGCACCATGAGTCAAGCCGATAGCTTGTCAGTGCCCAAAGACAGCTTCGTCCCCCTTTTCCTCTCCCTCTTCCTCCTCTTTTGTTCCTGCTCCCAGCTGCCCAGGCCCACTCCACCCCGGTGCCAGCTCTGGCACTTGCTGGACCCTACAGCCAGCTGCACAGCTCTGCTCATTAGCCCAGAAGAAACGCCCCACTTTCTGGTACTCTTCTGTCTGTTTAGTGAATTGAATTGCAGCAAGCAGAGGTCCTAAAAGTGGGAAAACTAGCATAAGACACATTGCAGATGGTGCTGCCAGAGCCGAGAGGAATGGTGTATCCCCTTTTAGCAGTGAACGGCTGAATCAGCCAAACCCAGGTGATGGAGCCGAGGGCTTACCCAGAAATGGTCCGCAACGTACAATAACATTCTCTTGAAATTGTCTTTCCTTCAGTCTTGTGATAAATTGCTTGATAAAAATGACTGTGTAAATTCTTTGTCCTAAAGATAAGGTCAGATGAGATGGTTGTTTCAATTCCCTTTTTGTTTCCAGCTCTGTGAATCTGTACTTTGTGTGTTTGTAGTATGAGTGGAATTAGAGGGTGTTTGCAAGTATTCAGATTAAATGCATGTCTTCCAAATTTACAGCAAGCAAGCTCAAGCTGTAGCGTTTACAGTCCTAAGGTGTCCTCTCTCCCCGGCGCATTCCACAAATGAAATGAAAGCAGATTCTGTTTTTTCCCTTTGCCATCCATGGATCTCTAGTGCTCTTTGAGACCTGCAAAGGTGCTCTTTAAAACGACTATACTGGGTTGAACCAAAGGTCCATCTAGTCCAGTATTCAGCTCAGTGGCTATAAACAGATGCTTAGGGAACAGCATCTGAACAGGGAAAGCACATATGAAACATCTCACAAGTGCTTGCCTAGCTTCCAATTATTTTTAGAACAGAGAATTTCCTGAGCTGGATGTGGCTGCTGTCTGCTTAGTAACCCCCTGTAGTTTTCTTTTCCAAGTACTTGACTCTAAGTCCATTCTTTTACATCCAGAGCCTCCTTTGGTAATAAATACCACAAGTCTACTACGGGCCACGCAAAGAATTACCTCTTTCCTGTTGTCTGCAGTCTGGTTACTACTAGGTTCACTTGATTCCCTCTTCGTTCTTCTCTTGGTTCTGAAAGTATCATCTTGGTCCTGAAGTGATGACAATATTGCAAACACTTAAGCATATGCAATTTACATGCACACAGAGTATGTGCAGGCAGAAATAAAGGCAATGAGTGGGCAGTCAAGGTATATCTTAATTGCACGTGTTTGTAAATGAAAACCATGGTTAGACCACTGCAGAAGATGCCTCCTGGACTTTTTTTTAAAAAGTCTGGGTTTTTTTTCCCCATCAAAAATGTTGACAAACAGCGCTCATGACCTTGCACTTTACCTCCCATTGCCAAGACTAAATGCTGAGAGAAACGCTCCTCTGCCCTCTCAGGAATTCTGCATCCGCTGTCGCCTGGAGACAAAGAGGTGAGGTGGGCAGGGGACCAATGTCTGAAAACAACCCCTGGGTAGCAGATGAGCAGAAATCAGGACGGTGGGAGAGCAGCAGCAGCAGCAGTTTTTGAG
>JAYKAV010003221.1:445254-689732 GCA_035582835.1 Phoebastria nigripes | reverse complement strand
GTGCACGCAAGCAAAGCAAAACAAGGAATTCATTCACTACTTCCCATCGGCAGGCAGGTGTTCAGCCATCGCTAGGAAAGCAGGGCTCCATCACRYRTAACGGTTACTTGGGAAGACAAACGCCATCACTCCAAACGTCCCCCCTTCCTTCTTCTTCCCCCAGCTTTAGATGCTGAGCATGACATCACATGGTATGGAATACCCCATTGGCCAGTTGGGTTAGCTGTCCTGGCTATGCTCCCTCCCAGCTTCTTGTGCACCCAGCAGAGCATGGGAAGCTGAGAAGTCCTTGACTAGTAGACTACTTAGCAACAACTAAAACCATCAGTGTGTTATCAACATTATTCTCATACTAAATCCAAAACATGGCACTACACCAGCTACTAGGAAAAAAATTAACTCTATCCCAGCTGAAACCAGGACGCTGGCAGAGCAGGCTTGTGTGAGTCCTTTTGCTAACTGAAAGATACTTTTTTCGTGTGTTCAAGGCCAGGGTTGAATACAGTCATCTCCTCAAAATAACCTTTAATGGGAAGAGATTAAACTGATGAAGAACTGGCAAAGGGGATGAGAGACTGGGTAGGAAGCAGAGCTAAGCAGGTTTGGTTCATGTACCTGGTCCCTGAAGAAAAACTGCATCGAGGCTCTAAAGGTTAATAAAGACAGAAACTGCAGAGCTTCAGGTCTTGGCAGAACTACTGGCATTCATTGAGTGAAGGATGCACTTCACATGATAGTCGTGGGTGGTTGTTTTTTTTTTTTTCTTAAGCAAGAGCAGGACATATAAACCATACATTTTAAACAATTTTAATGTATAAACCACTGGAATTAAATACAGCTTAAACCTATTTGAACAGAGGCTCACAAGGATCCTTAGTTACACTGATTCAACTAAGACTATTGGTGTTATAACAGAATGGAGAGACAGATTTACAAAGGCAGTTTGCCTCCACTAGCTAGCAGAAGGAAAGCTGAGAAGGGATTTTTAATCAATTTCATAAATATCAACAATAGTCATGACTCTTAATTTTTTTTAATTTTCTTTTAACTGTTTGGAGATTTGACCTTTCCCTTGAATCCCACATTTTTTCCTGTGGCCTTAAGGAGAAATGACTGTATTGTGAATATGCTTTTGTTCCTTGCAGCAGAAAGAATAAAACTGATCTCAGAGTTAAAGAAAAATAAAATATTTAAACCTACACTGTGAGGAAAGTGCTATATAGCAGGAGTGGAAGTAAAATAATGAGCAATCTTGCTCCTTTATTTTTTGAAAACTGAAGCATTGAGTTGCATGGAAGCATGGAAATAGGGAAAAGAGAACCCACAGACTGTGTCACAGGCTCACTCAGGCTCTAGAGAAACCTGTGAAGCCAAAGGAGCCTCCTCAGGCAGTGAACATCAGCAGGTCTGCTTCTGTGACATCTATTTCTCTGTGCCTCAGCTGGGCTCTTCGTCATGGTACAGCTACACAGGGATCCAGGTATGCCTGGAGCTAGGGAAGTGGAGAGGGGCTAGTAGTTTGGATGGCTAAGACTTTGAGCTAGTACTGCCACTGAAAGCAGTGGTCCTCTCTTTCTCGTACCCACACCGACATAGGTGTTTCTGCCTCCTGGTTCCCTCCTCTGTGCTTCCCCTCCTTTGGACTGGCTTAAGCATCTCTGGACCATCACCATACAGTGACCTGCACTGGGGAAGTGATCAGCAGGGCTTTTGGAGGGCTGATATTTCAGTTGGGTCAGTTTTACAAACCAATTTACCACATGACCACATAAAAGATTTCTCTGAAGAAGTACGAGGGGGAGAAGTGGGTGCAGGCTTACCCCATGTCACTGAACTACAGTTTAAGGTTGTGGTTTTCTGATACAGCGGATCTAACTGCAGGCTGCTACTGCTCCGCTCTTATCGCTTTCCTTGCACGTCGCACTGGTGTTCGTCTGGGATCAGAAGTTCAGGGAACTAAAGCAGCTGAAGCCAAATAAGAAAAATTTAACTTTCTAAACAGGCTCAGCATGAGGTCAGACCAGTGCCAGCACTGGGGTGAGGGAGCCGGCAGAAACGCATGGTCAAGGACGGAGAGAGGGAACGGTGGCAGCAGCCACTGCTGGKTTTGCTTCACCACCCCATCGGTGCTTAATTTGCCTTAAGTCAACATGGGTCAAACATTTGCTGGATTCCCATTAAAAAAATTCAGACTCCAGTGGAAGACAGACTATAAAAATCATGTTGAGTTTAAATGCCCAATGCACATGTTGTTACCAGATAGGAACAGAAACTATGTTTGCAATTTGCCTAGATTATTTCTCTTTCAAGGTTTTTACCTTTACTTCTGCACTCTTGTCAGGGTATTGTGTGTGAATAGAGACAAATATTGACATTTCAAATGTTTTGAAATTTGTACTATGTAATTTATATGACCAGCACATCACAGTGCTACCAATGTGACAGCACTACTTCAGAATGCAACCCCCTACCTTAATTATCAGCCCTATAATTTTACAGTCTTCGTAGTTTGCTTTTTAACAGTGCCTCAATCCAGTAAATGCATTCAGATCTCAAAGGTGCATTTACAAATAATTAAAAAATATGCCTGATCGGGCTTGCTAATTCAGAGCAAATATAGAAGCTGGTTTTCACGTAACAAGGCCATAATTCTCCATTTCCTTGCAATTGTGTGGGTGATTACATGGGCTACCACAGCTGTGTCACAGAGATTTGCAGGCAGATGAGAGTTTTCTGGTTTCTGGGGGGAACCAGGGGACTGTAGGTCATGCTGTGGGTTTTACAGTGGCGTTGAACTGATGTGTCTAGCTGCTGCTGCAGAAAAGGGCAGCCCAACTCCCCTGGACCAGGGCTCCTGCTACTTGGCCTGGTGCACCTGCGTTGGTGTGTGTCTGACCCYATGGTGAGCAGTCTGGGGAGCTCAGCCAGGTTACCGTCGTGTCAAACTAGCACCAATGACAGTGCGAGGGATAAGGTCAGCTAGCCGGGGGTCAGGGGGTGAGGAGCTCCACAGACCCCCCTTTTACTGGGGGACCCCACAGTGAGATTGGCTTCTCATGGAGTCAAACCCTGATGTTAAAGTACAGCTGTGCCAGTCCAAGAGCCCCTTCTCACCCCTTTCATCCATTCTTGCCCTGCCCAACCCCTGTTAAGATGTCAAGTTTTTGGTAGAGATCATAGCAATGCTGGACAGGATTTGGGGGACGACATCCAGACAGCTCTGTGGCTGTTTGGGTGAGGGTGCCTCCTGTGTATTAAGGCAGCAAGCACAAAGATGCTTGCTTGAAGATTTAAAACTGAATGGCAAAATCGGAAGTAAATGGCCAGTCAGAGTAAAAGCCAACACCACCTGAGAAACAGTGATAGCAAAGATGGGAGCTTGAAAGTGGTCCCACTTTCAAGTGGGACTAAGGTCAGGGAGACCTTATTGCAGCCTTTCAGTAGAAGGACGGGGACAAACTTTTTAGCAGGGCCTGTTGCAACAGGACAAGGGGGAATGGTTTTAAACTAAAAGAGGGTAGATTCAGACTAGATATAAGGAAGAAATTTTTTACAATGAGGGTGGTGAAACCCTGGCACAGGTTGCCCAGAGAGGTGGTAGATGCCCCATCCCTGGAAACATTCAAGGYCAGGTTGGACGGGGCTCTCAGCAACCTGATGAAGTTGAAGATGTCCCTGCTTCTTGCAGAGGGGTTGGACTAGATGACCTTTAAAGGTCCCTTCCAACCCAAACTATTCTATGATTCTATGAAAGTGAAGATAAGCACAGTAATACTGTGTTTGATGTGACAGAAGAGGAGGCAGCGGTGGAAGAGATCGGGGAGATGGGCAACGTTGTTGAGATCAAGAGCTGTGGAAACTATCTTTCCAAGAGCATTCCAGCTAGATAAGGACCAGACAAGACAATGTTTGTCAAGGACAGTGCATAGAAGAAGCCTTGAGGTGTAAGATAATAGGGAAGGAGAACTTGGAACAGAACTTGAACTTTCTGGGGGAGAGGTATAGCTGTCCTGGAGGTGCATTGCACGAGGAATCTGCAGAGACCAAAGTTCTTCTGCTGATAAGCAGCACTAACGCTATCATATTTATCTTTTATGGATCTTATATTATCTACCTGGTTTGGGAAGATTCTCCCACCCCCAGTAACACAGCTGCCATCTAGCACAGTGGCCTTTGACTTGGAGTTGTGGAGGTTTATGTGGGTTTGTTTCATTGCTTCTCACACTAAGGGCCATTGCCAAAAGGGGTATATTGCTGTAGTGTTTGCATTAGTGTTCAGCTGAACTGTGGTACAATCCGCTGGCTCTGTGTTTGCACCACTTGCCTGCATRTTGGGCCAAATGAGTTTATTGGCAGGAGTTAAAAAGAAGTGTTCGTATGTAGTATCTGTTGCCCTTCACATTGTTGCTCGTGTCTTCAAAGAGTTGGGGCTGCTTAAAGCAAGCCTGTGTATTCCTTTGTGTTTTCACAAGCCATTCTCAGCTCTGATTTAAGAGGCAAACTAAAYGCAAGGCATAATTACAATATCGTTCGTAAAAACAATGATTTTTAATTTAATTCCAATGAGTATTGCAGAATATTCACAGGAGGCTGAAGTTGTGAGTCTGAGGAATCAGAGTCCAGCACTTACGCTCATCCTCTTTGGGAGGAGAATCTTGACAACACATGGCCAACACGTCACTCAAAGTTAGGATTGCAAATAATGGAAATGACTTCTGAAAAGATATTAGCTAAGCATTATTCATAGCRCTGATTGTCAGCGGTGGAACAATTTCCTTTCATTTTTTGCAGAAAAGATCCTTCTCTTGATAATCACACATCCCTTTCTGCAGTAGCATATAATTGTATAGCTTAGAAATCAGGGTGATATGATAGAAAGCTGTTAATTGTTTCCTGATGGTCAGGATGTAATTAACTTATACTTTCCTCTAGCTAAAATTAATTTATTTTTACTAAGATGTAGAAGGAGTAACTCCTAGCTTAAACTGCTATTTTATTGCTTGGTCAGTGCAAACAGGGAGATTGTGATGTGAAGAAGCTCAAAGTAGCATCATCATGTACAAATCCCAAAACAGATTGTACAAATACCGTTTTAAGAATTATTTGGGGCTAGAGGCTTAAAGACTTGTCTTGGACAATTGAAGTATTTTCAAATCTAATAGCATTTGGACAAACCCAGACCTTTCAAGCCTTTTGGGAAATGGTAGAAATAGATTAGGTTAAATTAATAAGCAGATCTCTGTGACAAGAAAAATGGCTCCATAATACAAGCCATTGGTATCATACTGCTGCTTGTCTAATTAGACGAGGCGATGAAAGTAGGTTCTTAAAAGCACACTGAACAAAAGAAATAAAACAAGGTTTATTAAAAGCTTATTATCACAACCTTAATTTATGCAAAATTATGCAATTATCTAAAATAGACAGCAAAAAGGTGTCTTTGTACAAGAAGTGCATTGACACACTGGAGCAAGCCCCAGGGAGGGCTAGCTGTCAGGGTGGGGGTGGGTTGGATGTGACGGATGCACTCGACCCCTTAACCAGGAGCACATGATGTACAAGGAGATGCTGAGGGCTGGGTCTGCTCAGCCTAGAGAAGAGAAGGCTCAGGGGGATCTTACTGCTGGCTGCAACTACTTAAATGAGAAGGTGTAGGGAAACAGGGAGAGAGTCTTCTCCAAGGTGCACAGGGATAGGACAAAAGGCAGCAAGCAAAATTTGCAAGGGAATTTCTAATTAGGTATTTGGAAAGAATTATTCACTGTGGGGGTAAGTAAAAAATTGGAATAGGGTCCCAGAGAAGCTCGAAGATATTAAAGTCTTGCCTGCACATGACCCTGTGCAACTTGTACTAACTGGACATGCTTTCAGTATAGGTTGGCCTAGATGACCTCTAGAGGTCCCCTCCAACCTGAATTACTCTGTATTTCATGAAGGCATAGTGTGATGTCTTCTTTAAACTGTGGTGGCTGATATTACCAGCATTTTGTTACTGGCTGGTAACCAGAGATTATTATCCACTCAGTTGCACTGGTGGGAGGGCTTGTGAGAATACTTCCTAACCTACTTCAGCGCAAAATCAGCTGGGTTAGTTTGTACAACACATGCAGTGGTTGACAGTACCGCTCCTTTCACATTGTCCAGCTTTTCAAGCAAATTTGAGGATGAGAAATGTATCCATTTCCAAATGAATGCCCAAGAACTTTTGAAATCTCTCAGTTTCAACTGAGATTTTTACGAAGACGTGAAGGTGAGAACCCAGTTCCCTTGACCACACTGTCTTAAGTCAGGCCAGGACTTTACCCCAGATCATGCGAGATTCATGAGATGCCAACATTGCAACTCTTCCTGCCACCAAGAGAGCTTTTCAAGGTGTCTGTGAGGTTATCTGTAGATCCATTTCTTAAGAACTTGGGGGACAGAAACCAAAGTGCACGTACTTAGGACATACTGGTTTTATATCAGTCCTTGAAGGATGAGAATAGAGAAAAGATTGGGTGCAGTGTACGGAGTAATACATGCTGGAAGGCCAGTAGATCGCGTTAGTGCCAGAAATCCTGCTGGCTATGTCATGTTGGCATTGCAAGAGGAACAGTAATCTCAGGGCAAACCACCTGCTCCTCCGTTCTCACTGCCTACACGGCAATACAACAAACAGATCGAGCGCTCTCAGCTGCTCTCACACTGTGCACAAAGGGCCCAGTTTGGGAGTTCATCTGTGTGCATAAACTCCTGGTTTTCCATAGTCCTCCAGCTCCAACTTTGCTTGTGGATTTTCAGTCCCGCGTTGAGGGAAGAACGTATTAGAACTGTTAACACTTTCTCCCCTTGGAGGGGCATGTCTCATCYGATAATCCATTTGGAAGGTAATGAGATATATTCCCTTGCCTTTACAGATGCGATCAAAGACATGATTAAATCAGGCATATGCCCAACCATTATCCCACCTTTTTGAAAATAATAATATTTCTTTCAACACGCACAAAGCAATGAGGTTTGTTCCTTTCTCTGTATGCCGTTGTGCTTTATCACAATGCTGCAAGGCCTAGATCCTTTAAAAATACTTCATRATGGGGGAAAATCCAGTCATTTTAGGTTTCTATAAAGTAGTGTTTTTTCCAAGTGCTATACTTTGGGCCTACTGTAATGAATCAGTGGTGGTGGAAAGATAATTGCTTGCATTCACTTCGTTTGGCTACAGAGGGGCTAGAGCTGCTCCAAACTAATATATTAAGAACTTCATTTGACTTTTTTTGGTTAAATCTGTAAATCAACACCAGCTGAAACAGTGTATCCTACATAATTTCACATGAAATATGTTTGTACTCTGTGTTGATTTCTTTTCTGATGAATATGGAACATCTGAGTTTATATGAGGCCAGTAACAACAGTACTCTTGGGAAACACATTACTGGGGCGAAGGAGGAAGAAAAAYGGATTGCGTAAACTGTTTAGGAGAAGCACAATAAACACGGAGAGAAGAATTTATTTAAACATATAGTGGCTAAGGAAGAGTTCCAGTGGACTGGAAATTGTGACATTTTGCTTGCAGGCTGAAGACTGTACACAGCGCATCTTTTAATGTAAAATATCAGTATTCCACCTCAGAAAATGATAGACCTGTGGAAAAAGGCACAGAAAGGTGTTGGCCACTTGATCAATGATTTCATGTCTTCAGTGGCCACAAACCTGTTGCAGTTTCAGCAGTTCATCTATGCACAGCCTACTTACATATGGACTGAAATCTTACATAGTTCAGCATTCAGAAACCTCATTGTAGTTATGTTCAAATTAAGACCTAATTGGCACTGTTTGTATTGTGCTTTGATAGCCAGGGCAAGTAATGCACTAAACCTTGCATGCTCTTTAGCATGCCTCCACGTGTCTGGTTAGCTACAACAAGAAGTGCCCGCGGTCCATCTGCCCAACCGTGGTCATTGACACCATCTGAGGAGCAACCATATCCAGGCTCCTACAGATCGATCCTTCCTTTCTTCAGGACAGGTGATGACAAGGCTTGTCTTGAGTAAATGAATTGGATTTAGGATTAACACAGTGTTGGGCCATTTACGCCAATGATAGGTGAATATCTGAGTCTGTGTGAAGGCACAGTGCAGGCCCTAACCTCTCACCTTCTCTTGTCCTGTTGCCCATCTAAAGCCTATCCCTAACTGTCTGTGCAACGTGTGTTTTGGATTCAAGTTCAGGCCTGACCCAGAGTTTGGAGTATGCTGTAAACATAACCATATTGTTGTAATCTAAGTCTACCAGCATTCAACTGAGGCTGATACCGTATGTAAAGCTGATGCCGTTACTTGGTGAATAAGGCTCAGGGTGCATGTTCTGAGTTATTAAAGCAGTAAAAAGTCACAGTTTGAATTTATTGTCGGAGCACATAAATACCTGTTCACTGAGATTTCTGCATGTGTGGAGAGAGAATTTTGCCTAGAATGAGAAATGGCAAACGCATGGCCCAGCAATGGGAGCAAGCTGTTCAGTAGAGCAGCAGAACTTCTCTGGGGTCCTTATTGATTTATTTATTATTTTAAAGGAAATTTTCCATTTAATTTTAAGAGCAGAGGAAGAACGCCTCTGTAATATTTATCTTTTCAAAGCTCATCTACTTGTGAACATTTCACAAGGCCTAATCAAACAAGACAAGATCCTTGATAGCGTTCTGACAGAAGGAACTATTCATAGAGTGGTTATGCAGCAGCTGTGTATCTGTTCATGTCATATATCAGATGTAGAAAAATGCTGAGCTCATCAAAAGAAACCATCCCCAGGCTAGATTTTTGCAAAAGTAAAATCATTTAAATAGAATTAGTCTTTAACTAGGATTTTTATTAATACATTTTCCTTAATAAGTTCTTCATTAGCCTGCCAGAATTTAAGCAGTGAGTAACTTCATGCCATTGAGTAATCCCCTTAAATTCATATACCATAATTCTTCATGTTACGTGTTTGTATGACCTAGATAAAGAAAGAGATTTAAAGCAGATAGGACGGTTCTTCATCATTAAAACATTTGTGTCAGAGAGCAATCCTTTCTATGTTTAAAAAATGAATACAGTAGTGTTATGTTGCAGAGTTGTTGAGTAAAATCATTGTTACCATTTGGCATAGATGCCTTTGGAACTCATTCAGTGTAGTTTGGGGCAATCAATAGCTTTCCRAGACATTTTTCATTTTTTTTCTGTAGATGGTGATTCATTTCTTCTTTTTCATTTGGCGCTCGCAGTGAAACCTTATTGGATGTTACACRTTTCTCTTTAAGAAAAACATATATAAATGAGCAGAATGTTAATTAGGATTATACTGATTTGTTGCCTCCAGCTGGCTGTGAAGGTCATACTGGCTTATATTTTACACTSAAAGCAATGTTTTTCTTAAGCAAACATGACAACTTAAGGGAACTGAAAAAGGCTGTAACATGAGTCTATTTAGGCTTCTATCCTATTTTGATTTATTTACTTTAATAATTACGTACTCTATATTATTTCAATAAATACATTTTTTTAAAAAATCATGTGCCGCTATATAAAATTAGACAAATTCCAGACCTAAAAAGACCAGGGTGATTATTACTATATAGTCAGGTTCTTCGTGGTAGCTTTACAAGATCTCAGATGAGGGGCTGGAGGTTCCTGCAAACCTGGTGATTTGGGTCTCAGCGGGATGAGTGGGTGTTGCCCGTGGAGGCAGGAAAGCCAACTGAGTACAGACACGTAGAGACTTCACCCAAGGGTAAAATGCAGAGTTGGGCCGTGGAGCTGGCAGAGGGATCCTCTGCCATTGCAGCTCCTCCTGGCTTCTACACTTCGATTTAGCAAGGAAGCAGACCAGACCCTTGGCCTCTATGCATGCTGCTAGCCAACTGATGGGGCTTCCTCACAGCAGATGCCCAGCCATTTTTTGACACAGTTGTATGTCACAAAGGTTGTAGGATTTCCCTCAGACGTTGGAGGAAAACTTGCCACTAGTTTGGTGTTGACTGTACGGTAATGACAGGCCAGTTAAACACCTGTCCTTCCAATCAGCCACATAAGGACTATTGTATGCTTGCACAGTAAAAATGAAAAACAAGTAATACCCTGTTGCAAAAGCAAGGCAGCATGCTCACAAATACGGACATCTCTCGTCATACTTACAGCTCCTGTGCTTTGGCAAGCACATGAAGGTCTGTATATCTGCATATCCACTTTTAATAAAAGCCTTAATATAAACAGCAAATGTCTTAATATAGGCAGTACTTGAACTTTTCTTTTTTGCAGCTGACGTGAAACAGGACTTCAGAAAGGCTGTGAGTCCTGGTATAGTGCATTCAAAGGCCAGCCTCTGATATTCTTCCTCCCTGTAGTATTCCCAAGGTTGTTCATAGATATCAGTGTAAATCATGTAATTATAAAACACGGGACTGGAAGGTCTTCTGCATAATATTATAAGACATAATCCTTTGGTATATTTATTACAGTTCTCTAAAAGTTATTTAAGCTCTTGCCTCAAGTAACAATTAGAAAATTTTGCTCCAAAACTTTGTCTAATTTTTACCTTAGGATCCCTCAACATCACTTAAATAGCTTTTCTTGCACTCTGCTTTTAACTCACCTGAAAGATTAT
This sequence comes from Phoebastria nigripes, assembly GCA_035582835.1. Lineage (NCBI taxonomy): Eukaryota > Metazoa > Chordata > Aves > Procellariiformes > Diomedeidae > Phoebastria > Phoebastria nigripes. The sequence goes on along the minus strand of JAYKAV010003221.1, from coordinate 679,112 downwards.
AGACAACAATTCTGTTCCTCTCACTTTTTGTTTAGATAAGGCTAGACTCCCAAGCCAGTATCTTTTTCTCTCTGCTCATGAGACTGGCTCATCATTTCTCATACCAGCATAGCGCTGCTTCATTGCGTCTCTTTGAGCTTATCGTTCTTGAATGAGGATGGCATGAACAACACAATGTTTAGATGATGTCCTGTAGTATCATATACAATGACATGAACAACTGGATTTCCCATCATTTCTGGAAACATCTCAGTTAGTACAACCTAAGATTGCCTTTGTTTTTTGTATGGTCTCAGCCTGTCGATAGCCTGTAGTCAGTGAAAGTTTAGCTACTGCGTATTCAGCTATTTCTTACTCTCTGTTGCTTTCAGCCTCCAACTCAGTTTTCAGCAGAGCATTTTGTTGTTAGCGCACAGCCTTGCATTTTATAGTCTCACCTGTTCCTCCATTTCTATTTTTGCACTGTGAAGGTCATCCACTAGCAATTTAATCACCTCTAGGTGATCCAGTCAAATGCATCATTACTTTCAGTGTTTAAAAATTTGCATTAGTTCCAGTTTTATTTTATAGTTCAGTGGTCAACGACTGGATTTCAATAGACTTCTGGAAGACAGTGGAAAGAACTCCCTTGAATCATGTCTTCTGTCAGTGTAACATCCTGCATATTGTGGTATTGCCAGCCATAGGAGGTAAAAAAAAGCATGAATCAGTGCCAAAATACGGTAAGATTATTTTTTTATTTAAAGAAATTCAATAGAGTGCCTTTTCTAGTCAGTATTTTTTCACTTATTGCTTTCACAGCTTCCTTCAAAATAAAAATAAAGCCCAGTAATGCAGTTATACTAAACATGAAAAAAAGGAAGCTCTTCATTTAGAATGGGAAGAGATAAACAAAGTGTGATGGTTTTAATACAACATACTGTATATTGAAAGAGTATTGCATCTATACTCATTTTAAGATGAACCTACATATACGTTGGAAGTGAGTAAAAGGTCTTGAATCATAGCCTCAATATAAAATTGGGTTTGTTAACAATAGTACATAGCACTAAGTATTTTATTATTCATTTTATTACCTGTCAGGTACTGGCTATTTGTGCTTAATGATGTTCATGATTACACAGCACAGTAATTGGTTAAGAGTTTTGTGTAGAGATGGAAAACAATTGCTAAAAGCAATTGAGATATTCCTGCAGTATGACTAATTATTAATGACGAAGGCAGAAATTTTTTTTTTTGCTTTCAGCAGGGTTGCCAAGGACTGCTGAAAGGAGTGCAAACAGTTGGTGCCCCTCTGAGGAGCATAAAACATCAGGGAGAAGATCTCCTGCAGGTCTGCAGTGCTCAGGCTGAGAGCAGCCGTGCCTGGAAGGACTTTGAGATCAGGGGTTACCCAAAGCCGTAAAACGTCTCAGCAAAACTATTCGTCATTCATTGACAGGGTGGGAGAAATATCACAACTGCACTTGAGATAAGGCACTTGGCTAATTTCAGTTCTCGCCTGGATTTCTTGGGTTACCTCTGGCAGATAACGACACCTTTTACTGTTTGCAGTGCAAACCTGTTCAGTGCTGCGGTGCTTTCTGGGTCTTATGGATCTGCTTTTCCCCAGATGCGCTGGGAGATAGGTGGGTGGAAAGACCTCCTCGTTTCTCAGGAGGTCTGAAACTTGCTGCATGCAGTGCAAGAGCATAGCAAGGTCGTACTCAGCTTTTCCCTGTGCATAAGTGTAAAACAGATGTCAGCCTTGGTGCATAAGGGACCTCAGCCTGTAGCTTTTTTTGGCTCCCCTACCCCCTTGGAATGCAACGTGTATCCAAGAGAGTGGTTGTCACACAGCAGGGCTTTCTGGCACCCACAGCCCCTTGTGTCCTTGCTGCAGCCCCTCTTCTTGACTCCAGTGACACAGACCCGTAGTCCAGCATCTACTCCCCAGTTCCTGGTCTGTCTCTCCAGGTTTCTGAATGGCAGCGCTAGCAGGAATAGCTGTAGCAATAGGGCTTGGGCTGTTTGAGCCCATTTAGCCCGATCAGCCTTTCAAAGGAACATTCACCTCTCCCAGTCATGTTACTGAGATAACAGGTCAGTGTTCCCTGACACAAATTTCATTGGTTTTCACTGGCCTCCCATGAGACCTACACTGTTCCTTCCTCAGTTTTCTATCTATAAAATACTTCCTTTATTGAGAGTGATTTTCAGCATAAGTCCACGAGAGTTGGTGGGCTTTTGGCTACTGTGTTAATCCAGTCAAGGGGTGTCTATAACAACAGTTGTCCTATGGTTTCTGGTCAGCACTTTGAAATTTCGGTGGTTTATGGTAGAAGTCTTCAGTTTAGATTTGGGAAGACATCCCCAAGAAAATTAGTCCCCCCAGTACTTACTGTAGGCCTAAGACTATCCTTGCAATGGAGACACAGAAAAATAATGTGAATAAAACCTAGTTGGTGGACATAAGCAAAGATGGCTTGTTCTTCAGTGAAAAGTACATTGGTTCTTTTGGGGATCCACATAGTAGTATCACATAGACCTTGACCTCCATGCATTTGTCCCATGTGTGCATCCCAGCTCATCCATACATGAGAGAGAAGCACAATTATATTTGACTTCCTTATAGAGGAGGAGAACTGTGAGTTCCTGAGTTCTGACAGCTTCAGCCCAGAAAGCAAGCAGCTGGAGCGAGACAGGCAGACTTCCACTTTCCTTATGACTAGGGGAAAGTGAAATAATAACTTGCCTGCATTTTGTGTTTTCGTCTTTGTAAAACCCGGTTTTATGCTTTCCAGCGAGACAGAAGCTCTCACGGTTCAAGTGCGCAGGCAGTTGGAAGTATTATTCGTGTTTGTACAGATTTTGATTAAAAGTGAAATGAAAGTGAAATGGCTTGGCAGGCAGGGAGATTAGCCACGTCACAGCTTCCTGTGGACATGAGGAGAAAGTGTCGTGAGATCCGTAACCTTGCAAGATACCAAGTTTTCCTGCTTCTTGAAAAAGAGAGGTGAACAAATATTGTTCTGATTTGGTGATACTGTTAGACTACCCTCACACGTGGGTATATCACAGACCAAAGAGAAAAGTGGAGGGGAGTCAGCAGTCCACTGAACACGTTCCTTTCTCTTACAGGGTCAAACCCTAGAAAAATGCCAACATAAACATTCCAAAACTTGATATAAAAGTTATCTAAAGATCCTACTTACATTCACTGTTTTACCAGATCAACAATGTTATGCTGTGTTGTTTTAAATGAAGACCAGATACAGCCTCAGATTATACACTTTTGAGGTTTAAAAATCCAAACTTTGGTTTTGCAAGCGGTCTCTAGTTTCATGAGAGATCGATACAAACACACAGATCTAATTTCCTCTGCAGTCTTGAGTACTCACAAGGGAGGCTGTGGGTCTGAATTTCTGGCATGAATTTGTGGGCTGAAAGAGTGTCCCCAAGAGACGTCATTTTGATTTCATCCTAGACCCTGAGCCATGCCTTTGTCTGTTCCCCAGAGCTTGCTTTGACCCCTGCCAGTGTTAGTAAGGTGGTATGAGTATTGGGGATGTCCCTGTGCGCGCTCGGTTGCAGGCTCAGTGACCTTATTACTTTCTGAATTTATAAAAAAGGACTTCATAAAAGAGGCAGCCCCAATGTTTTATTTAAAGCCCCAAGGGCACTGGTGAACCATCACTTCTTTGGAAGCTTTAGGCTTTCCTCCACAGTGCACCAAGAGATGGTTTATCTGAAATCTCTCTATCTGGCTGTGCATTCTGGCATCTCCTCATGTTGACTACATGGCTGTGGGCAAAAAAGTGGAGATAAACACAGTGGTGAGAACTGATATCAGGAGCTGCTTTGAAGACACCCTCTCTAACCTATTTCAGATGGTAGAATTCCTTCTCTGCCACAGCTACCAATACAGAAATATCTTCATCCTATTTCCAGTACGACCCCATGTTTTAAAGGGTATTTTAGCTCCTGTGAATATCAAGTAACAGAACTAAGTGATTGCAGAGCTGAAGCATAAATAGAAAGAGGAACAGGCAGCAGCGAACCGCTGACACTTCAGCTGAGACTTGGCAAGCCCAGCTGGAAATGCTTGTCCCAGCAATACACCTCGCCTTTGCAGAGTATCTTCACAATTGCCTCTGTGTACGAAGTTTATATCGTTACTGACCTATTTTTTTTTTTTTTTGCTGACAGTGCAAAGGCAAAAGTTTAGTGTAAAGGACACTTCATGTAGTTCTGTATTTTCCTGGGTGTGTATATATACACAAACACCACCATATGCTCACTTATTTTGTAATGAATTGGGTCTGCAGCTGACCTGTGAGTTTTAACTTTCAGTGGGAATTATGCTTCTAAGTCACTGAGACACTTTGGAAAATGCCATTGTTTAGTAAGATGCCTGTCTACTGTGCTGTAGACAGGTCATACGCTTACGTTCAGAAAACAGCCAAACTTTGTGACCTCTGGGAGGATACAAAACTGCTCTGTTTCCAACAGAAAGGGACAATTCTACCTGCCAGTGGAGCACTTGTGAAGTCCCTTGAGAAGAGGTGTGGAAAACCCGTGCTCTTTAGCCACCATGAATTGTCCTCATCTTTGGCAAGATACTTTTTTCTGTCCGTATATTTTTGTCACAAAGGATGTCGTGACTTGCTTTACTTGGAAATGAGTAAATCCTTCTCTGGCAGAAGTTCTAAATACATGAAACTTGTGAATGAATTTGAAGATGGCAGAAACGACCTGCAATGCTTTTCCCCTCTGCCTATCACTGTTAATTTTCAAGGGATCTCATATGGTTTTGTTCAGAGTTTACCTTAAGGTGATAAAACTGTAGTAGTTCAATGCATGCTGACTGGCAGTGCTCAAGCTGGGATAGTCACTGAAACCAAGGGTATATGCTAAAGCGAGGTGTAACACAGCAGTAACCCGTGAGCATGCTGGAACTCATCAGTGGCAGTTGAGCACTCTGGGGCAGGACGTGCTTCGTGCCATGACTAATTACAACATCAGTGTATATTGTTCAGTAATTAGTAAATTCTGCTAAGAATCTCCATTTTAAATGGTCTCTTCACTGGCATTTTGTTCTTCCCTTAAAAAAAAAAGATGTTCTATAAGGATGTATTCTGTGATATATATGATATATATGCATATATATAACATATATGATATCTATCATGATCAAATATATCATATATGATACAAAAAATATATATCATTTGTATATATACGATATATTTGTATATATCGTATATATACAAATATGTATGCACATATATACACACACATATATCATATATATGTGAATGCATGTGTGTGTGTGTGTGTATGATTGCTTCAGGAAGGTATCTCACTAGTTAGAAGAGGTAAATGAGTAGAGCACAATGTGAAAGTCTTCATACCATGTTGTCTATCGAGTGTCAGGAACCAGCCTGTTCCCTGCACATTTTTACTGAGCCTTGCTAGGATAAACATCGGGACTATATAGGATGTACTAGGGAATGGTAGATGAATTATTCAGAAAATTACCAAGAAGAGCAGAAGGCTTTTTGTCTTTTCACACATAGAAATCAGGACTGGATGGTGTTCTGCAAGATCTATGTTAGCCAAGCACAAACTACTAGACTTAATACAGGGAAATAGCTGGGTGAGATAYTTGGACCGTGGTCCAGTTAGTGACATCGTTACTGTCTTCCGCCAGAGTGCTGGCCTTTTCTGGGGCTTAACAGGAAAGCTAGACTCTCGTGCAAGCACTGCCTTTGCAAAATCCTTACCCATTGGTTCAGAAAAAGATGCAAGAAACTTCAAAATGCGTAATTTCCCTTGTGGAAAACAAAATGCAAGTTTCATGGAGCTGCGAGAGCGATTTCTTCCCAAGCTAGTGCCTGATTCTTCATTTCTAGGCAAAGATTTTCATTTTTCCATTATCATGACTTCTCTGACAGTTGGCAAAGAAAATGCCTAACGGCCTCTCAACAAGTAACATTGTTCCTGATTAACTCTGAACACATTTACTGCAAAACAGGAGCAAGAGTGTTCCGGGTTAGCCCTCTCCACGCTACACAGGGGGAAGGCACTTCTCTTTGGAGCAAGAGTCCGTACATGTTGTTAATTAGGAGCAACTCCTGTTTAGACAAGCCCCCAAGAAAACTGTTCTGGCACGCATGCATGCAAATACAGACTGTCTTTATTTGTTGTAAGCATGAATAAGAGCCATGGATATAAATTTGTAAATATTAAAGGGTTGCATATGCCTGTTACAGTTTATAGCCAATTGCTCAAACGCTTTAGTTCTCACGTTGTTTTCTGCAGGTAGGGGACACTGTGGCCCCAAGTGCCAAATCTGGCAGGTAATCTTGAATAATATATGGAATTACATATGGATGATGTACTGGTGTACACAAGACGGTTTTCTGTTGTTAAGCTATTAAGTTGTAGAAAGAGGGACAACTTTTCAAAGGCTTGTTGAATCAAGGTGTCCCCCCGTCACCCCTTGTTGTTTGCCCTCTCTTCTCCCCCTTCTCCCCTCAAACTGGTCAGGGTTTGTCAATGAGCTACTTCTCCTAAGCAGCTCTTGAGAAAAACTTCTTCTAGCGAGAGAAATGTGACTGGTGTCAAGTTAGGTCTTTTGCAGTCATCATGCAGACGAGCTGACGAAAAGTGCTTAACATTACTTTAAGGGAAAACATGAAGGTCTTTGTGAGAAACCTGTTTCCCAATGCCAAGGGATAAAGAATTTACCACTTCACTTGAACGTTGGTTCCAGTGTATAATTTCATTCACCGCTACATTTTTTTCCTTTTTATCCCATTTGATTTGGCTCCTGATAAATATTTCTGAACACGGACACATTTTTAGAATTCCTGCCGAAACTTTTGATTTGCATACTGCAATATATGCTCAATAACTTTACCTGAGCTTTTATATTTGTAGTTTACACTAGGTACAATTTCAATTAAATGAGCTACTTCTCCTGCATACAGTTTGATTTTTAGCAGGTTTGTAGAGGTGAGGGAGCCCTGACAGAGAGAACAGCATACACACCAGGGAGAGAATCTGAATTCCCTTTCTGTTCTTTATTCCAAATAAATTAGCCTGGACATAATTCRGTATGGATACAATTGCTATAGACTGCAGAAAAAGTTCCCACTTCCATTTGGAAATTGTGGATAAATTTGTTTTTTCAGGTTTCTGGAGGCTTATGTGGTCATGCTCTGTTTGACTTAATGGTTTCGTAACCTCTTAGCAAATTTGGATCCACTTTAGCAAGTGGGTGGAGATAATTAAGATAATGAAATTTCGATGAGTTTTATGAATATAGGCAAAAAGGTATATAGAGAGACCCTATCAATGCTCTGAGTGAGGAAGAAGGTTGTAGTCGGAACCCATGGTTTTTGACCTGACAGAGAACTTGAAATATTTATAAGCCCACCAACTGCAGGAAAGCCTTCAGTCAGAATTTAAGACATAAATACTCATTTCTGGGGCTCTTGGCTACTTGGCTTGTTTGTGGAACGCCAGATCAGTCCTGGCACACTCCTACGTGATGTTTGGACAAAGAATTTCATAGAAGGAGGTTTCTCTCCTGTATCAGATGACTCCATCCATTTAGACTTACGCCGATGACGGAAAGCTGGGTCGAGCCATCTGCATATGTATTATACGCTCTTTTCATATTTTTGTTCTTGCAGATTATTGTGCGACAGAAAACTGGATAAACATTAACAGAACCTGGAATATATTTTAAATGTAAAGCTCAGTCAGACATACTGATAACTGCATGTTCTATAATTAAAACTGTGTAGGCTTTTCTTTCTAAGTACAGCAACAGCTGTTAGAGCACATCTGGAAAATATGCTTTAAGCAAAGGTATTTTAGCTCAGAGAATTTCACAACGCATGGGATATTTACCAGCACTTCTTTCCAGAATACTAATCTGATTTATCAGTATTTTTAATATAAAAGTCTTCATTTTTTTATGATGTTTGCAAAGCTGGTTTTGAATTCACATCACAGATTGGCCATTCCAGTATAGTTCAAGGCTAAATGCTGCAAAACAAAAACATTGCTTTGCTGCTATTTTTAGGTAGAAGCCTACGTAAGCCTTGTCTAATGCCCTAATAATATTTTCTTCACTGATTTCAGCCAAATGTTTTCCCTTTCTTTGATTCTAAAGAGAAACGATTGTTTCATACTGGAATCACATTGAGAGGAAAATTGGTTGGACTCCTGCTCTGTGCTTCTTGAGGCTCATGTTAACACCCTTCTGCGCTATCTCCCTCTCTAGAAAATAGAGATAGTTGCCCCCTACAATTATTATAGCGTTACTCAGAACTTCTCTGAAGTCATTGAGAGTGTTTACAAGGTAGGATCCTGGCCACTTGGAAATGAACGGCAATATTTCTGTTGTGTGAGCCCAAGCGTTGTGGTTTCTATGCTTTCTTCAGAACTGTTGTATAGACATGGCACTACAAAAACAGAATTACTAAAATTATTAATTAAAATGGAAACAAGAAAGCAGAAAACTTTAAAAAACTTTAAAAAACCTCTATCCATTAATTTATTGATAATGTTACTCATTTTGTTTATTTGGAAAAAAATGACTAAAAATAAAGATGCAGAACCCCAGAACCTTTACTAACAAGGTAATACTCTAATCAGGACCTTGCATTCTGACCCAAGCGTCTCAAAACCAGCCAACCAACTTGCTTTCAAGATGATGGGGGAGATTTTGCAGATAGAGAGCATTTACCAACAGTTCCCCTAGTGAGAAATCAGTTCTCCTTTATTTGGAGTGGGAGGAAATTTTTCTATGCTAGATAACATTGTGTTGGAACAGCTTTGCGCCTGAATTTTAAATCATAAATGCTATGCTTGTTGTGCAGCTGGAGGCAAAATGCAGTTACCCAACCAAGGAAGAAACTACAGCTAAAAAAATGAATGAGATGATTAACAAAAAAAAATCTATGGCAGTGATACCACAAAATAAGAGAGTAACATGGAACATATCAGTGGTAATGTGGCAAAATTAATTCCAAATTTTTGACAGTTTAATTGACCTACAGGAAGTATTTTAATGGGCTTAGTATGCTGTGCTGTTCTTCATTTTTTAATCTTTTCCACTGGGCAGAAAACCAGTTTTTCCAAGTATGGGGTTTAAAGTTGCAACAAATGGTTGCTGCGGATGGCCTGGTGGTCAGACGCCAGCGCTGGACGCGTGACCGAGTCTCTTCCTCTTCCATCCAACACCTGCAAAGCCCATCCTGTGAGCAGGGCTTGGGTGCCTCTGCTCCGCTCTTGTCCCAATCTTGCTAGTTACAGAGGCTCTTTGCAAATAATATTCACAAGGTGATTTGACCCCCAGGCTCCGACTGCATGAAGAAAAGGTCATTAAAGATCGGCGGCACCATCTCAAGACATACCCGAACTGCTTCGTTGCCAAAGAGCTGATCGACTGGCTGATTGACCATAAAGAGGCCTCCGACCGAGAGACGGCAATTAAACTGGTGCAGAAATTATTGGATCACAGCATTATCCACCATGGTAAGTGCAATATCAGCTGCTAAAATGTTCTAAGCTAAATTTTATTGACTGTGAAACAAAGGGAAATCCCACTCCTGCTCTTCAACCAAGTATAGGACAGGTAGGATCCTTTCCCTGCCAGAAAGGGAGCATCTCCCTTGAACTCTGCTGCTCCACAAGGTCCCCTGTGTCCCGAGGGACACGGCGAGGCTGAAGCGGTGTGGAGTGACCTTCCCCGTGTCAGTACAGGGGGGCAGTTACTGGAGACTGTGCTCCAGAGCAGCCCCAGCTGGATCCTGTCCCCTCTCTCCCTGCTGCCCTCACCTCCCTGCTCCCCAGAGCACAGTTCTCCAGCTGAAAAACCCATCTGAAAAATCAGCCGGCAAAAAAAGGTCATTTTTCTCACGTGGATTAGTTCTCTGGCCCTGTCCCTCACACCAGCTGCACAAACATTAGTGCTGGTACAGCTGCAAGAAAGTTAGTGGTCTGACTGTGCCCTGATTAATTTTCTCCTAAACTTGTTGTCTGTTTGAGATCTGTTCCTTTCAGCTTCTTGAATAACAATTTACGCTGATGAAAAGGAGACTTCCAATTCAGTGGTAGCATTTAGTTGCCTTTTGGTGCACAAAAAGGCACAAACAAAGAAGATCCAAGGCCTTGATTTCAAGCGTATAGTATTACCCATTTCAAAAAGGCAAAATGTACCATTTGTTTCTTTTTTAAGAGAAGACAGAGCAACTGCAAACAGATGAATATTAACTTTATGCAGGGGTCACTGTGTGTGCAGCAATACTGCTGCTATCTGCAACACATTAACAACACCTTAATTAAAGGAAGAAATGCACATATTGAATGAGTGCCACTTCTACAGCTTCTGCTCGGCTATTAAATTAAAATTCTGGGTTGTTATGGAAACTGGGACTCACGGTAGATCGTTAGAGAATAAAGTAATTATAGGGTATTCAAATCTGACTACTTAATCCTCTGTTGAGAAGATGTCAGTGAAGAGTTGCGTGGATGCCTGAGTGACTTAATTTAATTGAGCAATACATGTTTTATTGCTGAATGCTTGTTTAAAGCTTTAACAACTTTCAAATGTTCTACCTCAGGATCCAATTGCACACTGTAACTTCCACACAAATTTTATATATATGTGTGTATATATTACACATAGAGCAGGTGTTTCTTAAAAAGATCCATATATTGCACTCAAATTCAATAAATTTGTCTGCAAAGTGAGCTAGGGCAAATTCAGAGAGGTTCAGTCAGGTTCTGCAGGATGCTCAGAGCATCCTTTCAACTCCTGTGTCGAGTGAAAGAGGTACCAGTTCCTGCTCCTCTGGTGCAGAAGGTGAGCCCATGTATGTGGGCTGACGACTCTGCTAGGAGCAGCTTGGTTGGGATATCCTTCCCATTAATTTATGCCCTTGCTGGAGCTCTGTTCGGTGTTTACAGGAGCCCATCGTCAGCTGCTCTCTCATAAACCTTATTTAGCGTTTTGCATTGTGCTCCTGTTGTACCTACCATTTGCTAGCTGGCATGGCAGAGCAATTGAGACAATTTTAAGAGGGCAGAAGGCTTTGATTTTGACTGTTTCTGCAGCGAGTCTCAAGTTCCCTACAGCATCACTCAACTGATACAAGTAACTTTAAGAAGTTTGCCAATCCTTAAATTATTGGGTGTTCTACACTGGTGGCCTTTTAAACAAACAAGCTAACAGACTGTTTTCATCAAAAGGTTTTCTGGGTATATAGCAGATGGATGCTTTTTTGCTCTTTACGTTCGCAGTAATACTTACAAAACTGAAGAACACCTATCCCCCTCACCTAGAAATTTGGTTACCTATTTGAAAGTTTTCTCCAGCCTTTCATTAGTTATTAGAACTGAATAAAGCTGTATGCTCAGAAATACAGGGGTTTAGGCTCCATATGTGCTTGCTTTGAAGTTCAGCAGTGATACCTGCTACGTGGATCCTCAACTCCTTAACATCCCTACGAAATTTTTTTTATTTTACCTTTCAGTCTGTGATGAGCATAAGGAATTCAAGGATGTCAAACTGTTCTACCGCTTCAGAAAAGACGACGGGACGTTTCCGCTGGACAATGAGGTGAAGGTCTTCATGAGAGGACAAAGACTGTATGAAAAGTATGTTGCATTCAGTATCCCTAATGTGTTGCTAATAGTACCACAGGAGGCAAATGATACTTGTTAATCGATTTTGAATAGTCAGAGTCTTTCAAATCATGCAGGAATGGGTCTGGGTAATCCCATGACATTATTTGGTAACCCTTCTCTCTCTCTCCCATTTCCCTTTCGCTTTTCTACCATGTTCGCTTGTAGCATTTTGTTGAAAAGGAAATTGCATTTTCTTATGTTCTGGTTTGTAGATACATCCTGTATGAGAACCCAATGTAAATTTAAGCCCTTCAACTCTATTCTGTAAAAATAATTACTAATGGATGATTTGTCATGTTAAATTGTAATCACAAGACCTAAACATTTAGTACATCAACGTGTACTGAACAAGTGGCTACATATCTGTTGAGACTCCGTATCTTCAGCAGGAGGTATGATTTTAAATAATAGGTGAAATTAATCTTCAGTGTTCCACCTGCAAAGCTTCTACATCAGAAAGGTTATATTAAATGTAGTTTCAAAAAAATCCCAGCCAAGAACATCTAATTAAGATTTGAAACAGGTGATTATGCTGAGATACTGAATATCCCACTGGATTACTTCCGTCAAATAACTAGGCAGCTTAACCATACTTCCCAATCCATAATTAATGACATTTTTATTCAGGATGTAGAGGTTGTGACGCTCAAGCAGAGTGAATAAAATGCATGTTGGCATATGCTATGAACTAATGCAAAAGTTGTGATATGTTATTTACCAAAAAGCTTGAAGTATTGCTCCAGACTGAATCCCACCCACTCTCCTGCTGGGTTAGAGCAGAAGCGTGCAGCAGCCGGGAGAGATGCTGTGTCTTCTGGCTGGAGTAMTTTTGTTTCCTTCTTAGAATAAAGCACTCAGGACAATCCCAAGTTTAAAAGCTGATGATAAATACTGTTTTTAAGGTTAGAAGGCTCTGAAGGTCAATTTGGTGAAAGAGCAATTAAACTGAAATATAAACCAATAATTGTAAATGCCACTCCTTTTGTTGCACCCATCATATAAAATTCCCTGAGACTCAGTGACTGTGACTATTTCAAGTAAAAAAAAAATTGTATAAGACACAAGAAACTACACCACTGGAAAAAATCCTTCACTGGATGCAGTGGGACAGATGAATTGAGTCACTCATCTCCAAAATCTCCTGTGCCTTACTAAGCACAGCATTTGCTCCTTTAGACTCTGTAACACGCAKTGCCTGCAAGCCTGGCCCATACTATGAAAAGCCGATTGGTGTGTCTACAGTAGCAAACCTTTTTTTCTATTTGTTTTCTGTATTTGTATTTCTATTCTTCTGTGAGSAAAATCATTTTTTGTTGGTGAGGCTAATAACGGTCCTCTGCATGAAAGGAGCCATGGTGGGAAGAACTCTGTTCTGCCAGCATCTGCTTCCATCCCCATTTGTCTGCGTGAAGAACTATCTCCAAACCAATATCTAGCGTCCGGTTTGTCCAACACTATACTAGCAGAAAAAATGTTCATAACAGTATAGATTGTTCCCATCTTGGAAAAGGAGTTAATGCCAAAACAGCACCTATATCTAAATATAACTGCATCCTCATGAGGTGGTTGCTCCTAGGCAACGTATCTAAAGGGTTCAGAAACTTTTAAAACCAGCCCTGAATGCTAAATATAGTATAGATTAAAAATACATGGCATTTCAAAACCAGTCTGTGACAGTCAAAGCTAGTCAAAATTCTCCATGGATCACTGGAAATACTTCATATCCATGGGAGATAAGAACGCGTACCTGGGCTATCTGGGCTTCACTTTGTTTATTGTAGGAAATCCAGYGTGCAGAGCACTCGGGTTTCGTTAGGTCCCTTGTCCATGCACGCTTATTAGCAACACCTTCACAGTTTCACTGGATGCATTTTAAACTCAAAATCTAATACTGAAAGTCAGACTACTACAGAAAGAGTTCTGCAATGAAATGTGTGTAATATATCTGTTGTATCAGTTTGCTTATAGTGTTGAGAAAGAAAATATTAATTCAGTGCAATTAAAATAGTTAATAAATGGCAACAACTGGAGAAAAGTATTAATGCACAGACGTGAAGTGACTTACCAGTATATTCAACTTGTTTATCAAAATGCCTGTAGGCCTAATTTCAAGAGAAATGCAACTATGCCAAAGGCAATCTATCTGAATCCAACATATTTTAAAAATCTGTGTCTAATTTTGTAGATGTTGCTGATCTTCAGTAGGCTTTGCTAGTTTAAGATAGACATTATAACACTATTTCCTGCTGTTCTCCACCCACTGCATTAGGGCTGGAGCACCATTACATTCAGAAGCCAGCATAGTTTATGCTTGCCAAAAATTGCAGACGTGTTATCCAACATCAGTCCATGCAGATTGGTACCCTCAATGGGTAAAATGAGCAAAATGCTTTAGGAGGATCAGCAGGTTGTTGCATGGGCAGAGGAATGGATGCATTAGGCAGGTTCCCTGCATTCAGACAGCTGTTTTGGGTAAATGCCCTGTGCTCTGCCCTGGGACGTGGGAACATTAGGACTGTCACCACGGCAAGGAGCTCCCTTTCCTTGTCTCCCTTCTGTGTGACCACAAAGCTTCTTGTACCCTGGATTATCCTCTCTTGTGGCGTTACCTCCTTCACCTACTGTGGACGTCTTCGGTGGCTGTACTTGTGCCATTGGAAGATGTAAAATCAGTCTCTGACTGTATTCTCCCTTCATTTGCACTGAAAATCATAAATCAGCTCAGATTCCCTGCACATCATTGCAAACTTTGGTAATCCTTTCTGTGAACGTGCTTTGAGTTTCAAGTTCATAACTAGGGATGAAATCTACTGGTTTTCCTACAGCTTTGTCTGAAATTTGTTGAATAGTTTATTAGGTCCAAAGATGGTATCAGTTTTCATGCTCTACAGGACTGACCAAATAGATAGAATGAGATAAACATGTTTTCTGTTCAACAAAACCCTCCCTGCAAATCTTAAATAAATCCAGCACAGACCTTTCATAGCTTTAAAAAAAAAAAAAATCAAGTTGTACAGGCATCCTATTTTTATGATGTTTGCAATTCTCAGTAGGTTTTGGTCAGGCACAGAGGATTGTTGTGTTTCTGGTGCAGTCGGGTTTAGGAGCTATAAGTCATCTCATGATGTTGACTTCAACTGAGATTCTTCAACCAGATTTCACAGTGAAAGAAGTGCAGATTTATGGTTTTAATTTCAGGAAATCATTCAGATAATTTTGAGACTGCATTCTTTGAATCACTTTCATTTTAACTCATCAGTGGTTAATTCAAATTTATCCTCTGGTGCAGCTACTTAGATAAAACAAGGTTAAAATTTTCTTTTGAAAAGGGTTTGGATTTCAGTGTTTGGCTAAATACATCCCCTTAATGCACGATAACACCAGTTTTAGCAAATAATATGTTTTGACATGAATGGCCTCATGTTTTTTTGAAACAAGGAGAAAATGGAAGAGATAGAGGCAGTTTCTGATTCTGGCTAATGAAAGGCCAGGGTTTTGGCTGATGTAAATTGGTACAGCTTTGTTGACAGCCGTGGAGTTAGTGTGATTTACTTCAGTTAGCGATGTAAGTCTATGTATTGCTGTTTCTGGRTTTGTTAAACTGTCAGTTTGTCGTGTCTGTTTGTTCACAAGTCCAAATCCTTTGCAGTGCTATTCTCGGCACATGCAGAAGGGTGTGAAATGTCAAGCTGAGTGTTTTTCCACTTGGTATTTTTCCAAATGTCTTTTGTGTCTCTGTAAAAATCTAACGAATAACATCTCTTTTTCAAGGACCTCTCTATCTGTGACTTCAATGAGCTGGTCAACTAATTATAGACTTATCAAAGAACAATTAACACAATCCTAAGGATTTTTTATTTGGTGCCCGCAGAGCCTGGGTAACCAATTYTGGGTAACCATGCAGCAGTTGGTACGAAAAGACACGAGCTTTGGGTTTGCTTTTTTTTTCTGGGGGAAAAAAAGCCTGGTGAGCAAGACACATTTAAAGATGGTCCCTTGGAGCTCTGTCTGTATTAGATGTGGTTAGTGTAGGACAAAATGTTCCCTTGCATGCAGATGCATGTAAAGCAAAATACGAAAAAGAATAAAGTCTTTGCAAGAGTTCTGGAGTCAATACCTTGTCCCCTGTGGCACATACTCTTGCTTTTGGCCTCATCCCTGACTTCAGCTAATTTTGACTTTCTTAGTTCTTACTCAGCTCAGAGGTGCTGGCAGTGACGCACCAACATGCGAACGAGCAGTTCATTATATCTGCCACTGACATACAGTTGTGGTTGAGCCGCCTTTGCCTGGTTTGATGGTCTGCTGCCTGGTGGTCAGATCCAGTCAGTTCAGGCTTCTGGTTAGCTCTCGTTAAAAGTCAAGGGAACGAATCTTTCCGGTGAAATAACAGGAGCTGGATCCTGTCAAACCTCTTCATTGTAATTTCAAATGAAACTTCTCTCTGGGTTCTTATGGCACAGATTTTTCTGATGCCTCCCAAAGGAGGTGAAGTTATATTCCATGAACTCTGGACATGCTGGCAGTTTAAGAAGGAGATGGCCCATGTATGGTTTTACATGAAATTCAAATTTTTGATCAGAAGGGCAAAGATTAAGCACTTCCAGAATATTCCTGTTCTAGTTCAGTTGTGCCCTTAATTTCATAATAGTTGGTGAAGGGAGGGGACTTATTAGTCTTACATGGAAAAAATAACCACGCCATTCTTGAGCTGTTATTCTGAAAGTCTTACCACTAGTCCTATTACTAGCCTATAATAAATAAAATAATTACGAAGAAAAATGAAATTAGTAAATAAGGAGGCTATGGTGCTCAGTCTCCCAACAAAACAAAAAAAAGTGGGATTCTGTATTAAAAGGGACCGATTCTCATTTCTTCTTTCAAACTGTCTTCTCTTTCAAACTGTCAACCTTACTTTTGCATTAACAAAATACTGAGGCTTTTTTTTTCTTTTTTGTTTAATACTGTGTCATTTGCATAGGTTACTTGAACAGAGAAGAATTTTACTAGTATCTTTATGCTAGGTACGTGCCAATTGCTAGGAGATTTAGAGACACCTCAGGATGTTCCTCTGAACTCTGGTGTTACAGAGAGCCAGCTGAGGCACAGAAACTCTGAGTTAAAATGTGTTCAGGTGTGTAACTCACTGATTGCAGCTGCATCACTAAGTGTTGGATGCTAAATATTTATCAACCACCCAAACCACAGAACTACCTTTTTTTCTTCCTCTTGAATTTTTCTGCAGCTGTTTTAGAGCTTATGGGAAGAATTTTCAAAACCATCTAAATGACTTCGGGGCATAGTCCTGCTAACTGTAAAAATTAATTAGGAATTTTTGAACACATCAGTCACAATCTGGTGCTTTTAGGCTAATTTTGTTTCAAAGTTGATTATACAGTAACTTCTAGAGAAGCTAAAGAACTAAACGGGGCAATGTGAAACTGAAAAACCTTCTTTTCTTTTAGGGGAAAAACAAGAAAGCATTAACTTCACACAGGGATATAAAGCCTAAATTTCTTGACTAAGCAGTTATAATTCACATCCTAAGTTTAGATTGATAGCTTGAGGAAAGATTTAGTAAGTCAGTGAAAGGTTCACATATGTTTGCTTAGTATCAGTGAGATTTGCCAGAATAGATCTGGAGTTGCTTTTCTGAAGAACCATTTTCCCTACCAATTTTTTTGCCCCATACCAGGCTGATGAGTTCTGAAACTACTCTTCTGCAAGCCAGGGAAGAGGAAGGAGTCAAGTATGAACGGACCTTCGTGGCATCGGAGTTCATTGACTGGCTGATCCAGGAAGGAGAGGCCACGACACGGACTGAAGCAGAGCAGCTTGGCCGCAGACTTTTGGAGCACGGGATTATACAGCACGGTGAGAAATTTACTGCCAGGTAGCAAAAGCTACACTTTTTTTAGCACTTTCTTCAGGTCAAATCATGTGGAGGGGCTCTTCTCTTCTTGGTCGTAATACATCCAAGTTCTAGATAATTTCAGATAGAAGTCTAGGTAACTTTATTTAATAAAAGGGTGGCTTTTTCAAAAGCGTGTTGTATTACTTCTGAAAATTCTGCCTCAAATGCAGAATACAACTAGAATTTGGGATTGTATAATAACAACATAAGGATGTGGATGAAAATCAATGGGTTTTGTGGTAATTGTAGAACTTGTTATCAGCGATATGTATCATTGAGGTAAATAGCTTTGTAAGGATCAAGTAGGGATTAGAGCCATAAATAAGCTAAATTCTCTATGTAGAATAAAAATGACAGGTTCTGTATGTCTTCCTACTTGAGGACAGGAGCAGAGCACAGTCTGATGCCAGAAAAGCAGCTCTCCCTCTTGGTCATGTTGCAGAGTCGTTCCAGTATGTTTGGGCAAGAAAGAGGGTATCGCTTTCAGCTGAAGTGTTATTATATTTGTCCTGGTGGTGTAACTTCTTTGAGGCAGGAGTCAAATATTCCTTCATGGTCCAGCACAATGTGTCTGGCAGATGCACCTTCAGCAAGGAGCTCCCTCTGTTAAGGGTGGAGGAGACAGAGTTTTCTCTCCGTACTGCCCCGAGAGCGAAAAAATGAACACCCTTGGCACTAAAACCCATTTTACATATTGTCATCATCTACTCTCAGTGCAAGTTGCCTTTCTGTGACCAGGCGTTTTCCACCATAAATGCGTTGCAGTGCCTCTGGGAGTGATGAAAGGGTGCCAGGAGATGACAGAACAAGCTGGCAGAAGCTCTTAGCTACATTGCTTAATGCACAACGGGAAAGTAACCAGATCCTGGTGATCCGAATGTTGTCACATCAACACTAGTTTTGACAGAGAACAAACAATTCACGATATTAACAGGTTGTTAATATAGAAGGTGCTAGGTTGACTAGGTTGCTTGTTGCTTTGTGAGAAAACCTAGTTTTAAGGAATAGAGAAAAATGGGGGTACAAGTGACCTGCAAAGTTCCTTCGTGGTTGTAATCATGCTCACATTACCTTTAGCTTCCAATTACTAGGAGCTACTTCTGAATGTTTACAGTAATCAGCTTCCAGTTCTATAATTACCCCTGTGCTTCCTATGATTTATAGGGTGCCAACTGCTTGGAGCTTGACGGATGGGGAAGGTATGCCACCCCTCCTCTTTATAGCAGCAATGATTTCATTCCTATTTTTACTCAAGCATTTTCTGTGTATTATATACGAAGTAAACTTTCCTTAAAAAAAAAGAAGAAGAAAAAAAAAAAAAGACAGAAGTGGGATTTCTGCTGCTATTGATGTTTTTGCAGAGGAAATAAAGTCAGGACTTGACATTTGGTGCAAAGCTGGATTTATTTTGCTATTGAAATCTTTGCAGAGCTAAGAAAGTCAGGATGTGGCTTTTATTGCAGATCAACTGTTGTTTCATTAACTAAGGCAAATGCTCAGCGGTGCACCTTGGCAGGGAAATAATTTTGCCCCCGTCAAGCCGGGTTTCTGGGGGTATTCCTGAGCGACGCTGGCCCTGCTCACCTTTATGGATTGCCCTGGCCAGTTTTGCAGGTTTATCCCCTGCCCATCCTCTTCTAGCAGTCAAGAGCACATGCAAAGTGCCCTGTTAGAAAGAGATTTGAAACTCATGAAGTGACTGCAAACGGAGCGCTGGGAATTGGTTGATTGCTGAGGAAGTGGCCTTCTCACTCCAAGGTACCGTCATCTTCCTCACTCAGCTTTTATCAGGGCAAAGGTAACTCGGTGGGGATTTCACACTGACTTGATGGGGAAGCTGGAAGTAAAATAAAACTGAATGATATCCCTGAGATTTATCTTTATGAGTGGACATGCTTTGTGCAGGCTCCTAAACAGGAGATTTCATTCTTCTCTGGATTTCACTGAAACAA
The DNA here is from genome assembly GCA_035582835.1 of Phoebastria nigripes. Taxonomy (NCBI): domain Eukaryota; kingdom Metazoa; phylum Chordata; class Aves; order Procellariiformes; family Diomedeidae; genus Phoebastria; species Phoebastria nigripes. The sequence goes on along the minus strand of JAYKAV010003221.1, from coordinate 659,558 downwards.
TTTGTCTAGATAGTGTTAGGAATATTGATGAAAGTACTAGCAGAATTAACACAGAGCTGGTGTGGGGTTCACCTTAGCAAGTGGATATGATCTGTGCATTTTGAAGGTTTATGTAATGCTGGCTTCCTCTAAGAAGGGAGCTCAAAATGAGAACTCCCAGTACAGAATTGGGGATATAAACTGTAAAATGGCAGGAGTGGTATTCTCTTTTTTCTCTCCATCTCACTGAATTCTAGGTCCAATTACCAAACAAAAAAAAAAAAGGTATTTTTCTATCTCTTAGTACAGTAAATTCATTTCACCATACTATGCTTCCTTTGTTTTGTATCTCATCAGCAGTACCAAAATGTTACTTGACACTAATTGGCATCCTTGTTGGCAGAACCAGCAGAAAGACTCTCTACTGTGCAGGAGTGGAGAATAAAACATTTTCCTGCCCTAAAGGCAATCTTTTGCTAGCAGTATTGTTTGATATCCATAATATGGAATAAAATAAAGCTTGCTCTACTATTCTTATGAAGTATTTATTACCTTGCCTAATGCAATAGAAAGTAATAGAAATAGTTAGCATCAAGTTGCCAATCTCAGTAGTAATCTTGCAGCCACAACTGAATTGTGCAATTTATTTTTACTGATACTGACTTTCATTTCAGTTACTCAGCAAGGCTCTATTCTGCAGCTGAGGTACTGTATTCAAAACAGCTTCCTGTCACATTTATCTTCACTTTAATTGGTCAGACACAAACCAGGTTTCACACAGGAAACAAACACCGATGCTAATTTTAAAAAGGAAAACAGCGGTTTAAGAGGAATTGTATAAATGCTGTAAAAACATCAAATGTTTCAGTTTAAAAATAATCTTCCTGATCTCTTTGGACATATATAACTATACATATTTCCCCTGCCACACGTGAAAATGGTGAAACGTGCTTAAGTGCTGAATTGCTTCCTTCCAAAATCCTACTGGCGCATACAAATCGTAACCCACAAACCACCATTTTCACAAGTAGAAGCCAGATGTCCTTTCCTATGGACTGGTACCCCCAGGTACTATGGAATAAAAAAAGTATAGGTAGCAGGGTATTATGCACTGTACATTTCTTGAAGGCTTGTATTGGCAGTGTAATTCMCAGTAGTTATTCTGCATTTGTGAACACCGATGGTCTTTGCCAGAATATAGGAATAAAGATTGTGTGAAGAATTATAAACACGGTGATGCACATTCAATAAGGGCAGGGACAAAAGGCGCACAGAACACATTTCTCAGCTGTAGAAAAGCCCATTTCTAGTATGGTGAGGTATGTAGAGCTTTGTAATATTAACAGATAAGACTTTCCTCCAGGAGACTGGATCTTTCCTAGTTCTTCTTCATATGGAAATGGTGAGACAGATTAGCTACTGTGGTCAAAATTCACATGCAGCAAGAGAAGAAGGAAGTTCTCTGCCAGCTCCAGGGTAGATCAGACCAAAGCGAGGAAGGGCTGGGGGGCAGGCAGAGGAGAGCGTGAACATCCACACACAGTCACAGCCCTTGCTCAGTCTGGAAAACAGAGATACTGAGATTTCCAAGGAGGAAAGAGGGGATCCACAGAGCTCTTTCTGGCATCATTTTTTGACTCATACTTGGTTACGGCGCTTGCTGCAGCACTTAGCCTGCACCTGCAGCCCCRGCAGCAGAGCACCACTGACATGACAGGCTAAGTCCTCCTGTCCTCCTCCGAGGACTCGTTAGGTACGGAAGCTGGGGGAATGGAGAAACATCTGCCTGCCTTGCAGAAAGGTTTAAGGTCTGCAATCTCAAATGATAAATACTTTCCATTTTAAAATCTGGTTAGTACTGTTAAGAGGAACCTATGCCTTCTTAGGATAGCACCTGCACTTTGCAAGATGAATATTTGCATTTCCTCTGTGGCAGCGACTAAACCATAGCACATTTAGAAATACTTTTCAATATGTTGTGGAGTGTAAACATGTAGCGATTGCCCTGCACCACAGACAGCATGGTGTTGTGCCGCTCTCCTGGTCAAGCCTCCAAGAAATCCAGGTCTGAGCAGCAGCGCTCGCCTTGCCATGCCAGATCACATTCTCTCCCTTTTGCTGTTGCTGTTTTTCCAAGCTGCTGCTTACCTTCAAGTGCGTGCGCTTGGTGTTATTTCCTCTCTGACACACAGGATCTGATATCCCTCCAGCACCTTCCCCAGGCAGTGACCACAGCACGGTTCAGCACAACGCGGTTTGCATGGCTCTCCACTCTGCTGCAGGGGGGCGGGAAGCAGATTCCCGACCTTAGACCAGCAAAGGAACATGTGTGATGGGTTTTGGAAAGGCCATAGACTTTGCTTTCTTGAATGAGTGAGGGGTGGAAAAATCTCTTTTGGAGATGACTGGCTAGCAGGTATCTTCTTTGMAACATTTTATCAGTGCTAGGATTTTATAATGATAGTAAATATGTGGTAAGATGTCCTAGGCATGATATAATTGTCTTCTGCCCCCACCCCCCTTTAGAATACCTTTCAGCTTTAAAAAAAATTATTGAGTTAATTGCACTTGGCCAGACTTGGTGCGTTCAAGGCATGCACACGTTCTGCTGGCTTAGCACAGAAGCAGGTGCTTACCACCTCTCAAGAGTTAATCTTTTATCAGCAAAACTCCACTGGGCAAATTACTTTCCGAGATGAAAACAAACATTTTGTAGTGACTTAGTGAGAACAGTAAATATTGACATATGCTATCTATCTCCCTGTCTCTGCAGAAAAGTATTAAAACATACATTTAATTTTCCCTATTCTTTGCAAGGACTCTGTACCTTTATACAGCAAAATTTCCTTTAACAAGACGATCATGCATTTAGTTTTAAGCATCAAGATACATGATGCAGTTGAAAGTTTGTTATAATTGTGGAAGTAGATTAAATATCTAACAAAGTATTATTTCTTTTGCTGAAAAGCTTTCCCTCTCTCATCTAAAATTTCTGTAAAGTGTAAAGTGTGTGTTGTTACATTTACTTTAGATGTCCAATTGCTTATGATTAGTTGACATTTCTTACTTTGTAAGTGAAAACTTGCCATATATGTGAAATATACAGTTCTTCCTTAATTTGAGATTTCTCTTTGGAACCCCTTTTCTTGGAAATATCAACCACAGGTAGAAATTTATAAGTAAGTGCCATTGAACCATCCCATAAATCTTTGACTTAAATGGTCATAGGTTTTCTCCTCCAAAATTAACACATATATTTTTATATAATTTTTCTAGTTGATCTAACACTTGGATCATATCAGCTGTTGGATATATCCAAGCATTCATTGTGCATACTCCATGCTAAAAATGATAAAACATCACATTTTTACAGATGGTGCCTTGATTTATCTCAGTAAAACACAAACCTTCAGTTAGTTTTTGAAGTCCTGCAACACAACTTTGTTTTTATTATAAGCCCGGTTCCCCCTGAGAGGATGCCAAGCAGGGGCACTCAGTTGTTCATTTGTGTGGCAGTTCTGCCCCGGCAGTTCCCGTACATAGGGACAGTAACCTCACCCATGGTAATTCAACTGCTTATGCTAAATCTGGAGACCACTTTGCATATTTTTCGTGATTTTGCCTTAGTAGGAAAGTCGGAGAATAAGAACTTTGTATGTAATTGTATAATCTTCCAGCTCCTATTCTATCGGCTTCTCATTGTGCTCTTCTTGCAGTTGTCTTTAGCTAAAGCAGGAATCGGTTTGGGTTTTGAAAAAGCCACAGGCTCTATGCATTCTGTAAATAACATACAAAGACTTCTTTTCATATTAACTACCGAATTCTATTTTTCTGACAGAGAATGGGTTTCAGTTTTTAACAGCTGCAACAGAAAAAAGATACCCAGATGGGCCTTTTCATCTTCTGCTTCCCTTGCCACAGACTGTACTTTCCATACTTTATTTGGAAGCAAAGAAAAGCAGTTGGCGATGTTCTGTAAACTTGCTAAATTAAAGATGATAAATCGTCATATACAAACTGAAAAGACTGCTGAAATGCATGTGATTCAACACTGGCTTTTCATGCTAGAGTAAGTCAGTCAGTCGCGTGTATTTGAAAATAGACTGCAAATAGATGGCAAACCTACTGGAAAGACAAAATGTATATAGAAACACTTATCTGCATACTATTTTAAGGCAGCTGAAATAAAATGTTAATGCACTGAGCAGAACATACCACTTTAATAAGAGCAGGATACTCTGTATTTCAGTTCCCAAGGAACTTTTGATAGTTGTCTGTCGTAATCCTGATGCTTTAAAGACAGTATAAAAGTTGTCGAGACTTTTTTTGCACTACATGAATATAGCACAGTTCATTGAAACAGCTCAGGAGACATGGTTCTCTAATTATACCACAGCTTTTTTTCTGGAACTACTTACAGGTCCAGGACCTACTTACTTCTGGACACACTTACTGGCTTCACCCTTAGCTAGGATGAGCTGGAACAGCTCTCTGGATTTTGTATTTCAGTGCCAGGATCTGCCTTGCAGTTTTATACGAGAGGGTTGGTGGAAAAGAGAGCAGTTCAAGCTTAGATCCGTTGTCCATTCAAAGCGAATTCCTTGTAATCCAAATGAGAAAACAATACCATTTAGTACAGCTGCACCGCCAAGAGTTTAACATGCCAGTTGAGTACGTTCTCAGGTGGGCTTATCTACAGTCTACATAGCATAGATACATTCATAAAAGGTGGAAATGCAAGTGTTTTGTTTATATGGTGCAGGGAATCCAAGACCCAAGGCCCTGTGCTCGCTGAACATCTGTAGTCTCTCTTCCTTGATTTGAGGGAGCTCCAAGCAGGTGGAATTCATCAATGTGTAAAAGGAAACTAATGTGAATAGGTGCCGTTATTAAAATGCATTTGCAGATGCCAGATTAGCTTTAGAAAAACAGGAAGGCTTTGAGAGGAGTGGGAAAAGCATTGTCCAGCGCAGAATAAAGTGTCGGTTATTCTCCTCCGGCCGCACGTGCGTTGGTGCAAGGCAGGAGTGGAAGAGGGACGGGGCAGGAGTGGCGGGGTCGTGCGGCAGAGGTGGGCAGTGTGGAGCTGGGGCGAGGACCAGCCGAAAGCCTGGGAGCCGTGCTGTGTGGGTCTCAGCAGCTGGTCGGYGTTCTCCAGGCTCGCGGGCTCACCCTCGCCCTGTGCAAGCCAAAGTGGACACACACATTTCTCTGGCAAGGGACCGAAACTGAGCTGGCAAAAGGCCTGAGGCACAGAGGAGATGGGCTCAGCAACTGTGTGCTATCCATGGAGAGAGGCATTTTTTTAAGGAACCGTTATTTTACAGTGGTGATTTGTTTCCTTCCCTTTTAAACACCGGTTCTGCTTAGGAGAGGGGAGCGAGGAAGCAAAAGGACACGGGGCTGGAGCCAGACCCTTCCCTGGGCAYGCTTTGGGAGCTGGCGGGAGCAGCTCGGGCCGTGCCCTCCTTCAGATAAACCAGCAGCCCCCCATCGCTCCCTGCAGCCCGCCAGCGTGTGTCTCATCATCCTGCATACGTCAACTCTTTTGGGGCAAAGTCCTGCCTCTTCAGAGGTCAAAACTGGTACGGTCGTCTGTGACTTGCTATATGAAGGCCCAGGCCATTGCAGCCAGTAATAGTGAAGGTCCAGAATGATCTCCTGCAGCTTTGAACTGGGTGTAAAGTCATTTTAATAGAGGAAACTACCTCAGTAAAAAGATAAAGTGTATTTGCGAATAATCTGGGGCCGCTGCCTCGTGCAGCGAAAGGCTGGGAAATGTGTTGTGCGCCACTGGAAAGAGTTCAGTGCTGCTTTTGTCTTTAAATGAGGAAAGACATGACATATCAGCGCTGAAAACTCCATATATTCTGCTAATGCTTTTATAACCTCTTCCTCTTAACCCCAGCACAAGCACAGGCTCACACAAACAAACAAGCGCACACTTCAACATGTCCTCCGCTCGCTTGAGAAAAGCTGCTCCTCCGGCTCCTCCGGGAACTTTGATCTCTTTCCCACCGCTCCCCGGCTCCAGCCACGGGCTTGCTGGGTGACAGMGTTGTGTTTCTGGGGACGTGCAGAGCAGCTGGAGGGCATCGCTGGATGTGGCTTTCTGGGAACTGCAGCTTTCGGCTGGTAGAAAGCATTAATCACCACAGTGGAGATGTACACAGATTATCAGCGCTGAAAATCAGAGGGAATTGAAGTGGTGGGAGGGATTTGGGGGAAAAGCCAGTTATGAAAACGGCCTGATTTTTAAGGCATGAGTCACACCATTTGTTAAAATAGGCTTTTGTACTTTCTAAAGTCTCCTCAGTTCTATGAAATCAATGTAAAGCTAATATTTCTATCTATCTCTGCTGTGCATCAGCCTCCTTGCAAAAGAAGAAAAGAAAAGGCTGTTTGAGCCCTGTGCAGATCCCAGGATTTTATGTCAGAATCAGAAGCTGTAAGAAGATTTGCATGGATGTTGCAATTTATATTTTATGTATCTGGACAGAAACTGTGAAGCAGCCAGGCACAAGAACCACTAAAGCTGCAATATTAGGTGCTCCCAATCACAGAAATGCCAAAATAAATAATCTGGTTTTTCTCTTCTTAACAGTAACGTAAATGGGGAATAACCATCTAAAATCCTTGCCAATGAAGTTTGCAAACTCTAGGGATAGATGAGACAGTAAACAAATAATTGAACTCTATTAATTAAATGGTCATTACCCAAAAAGAGGTGTGTTTTCGTATAACTAACGRTATAACTAGAAGGCAACATCTAGGAAATGAGAATACAGGCTCCGCTCGTTGGTGTGAAGCAATGCTGTGCAGGGAAAGGAGGGTGTACAGGGCACAAGATGTTCCCAGTGTGTTTTCGTGCGGTGCGGTTGTATTAACTGTTACTGTGAGCCTGAGATGTACAAAAAGGAGGACAGCAGGTAACAGAAGGGGCGTGAGGTTGTAACTGTGAGCATGCAGTTCTGATAGGTGGATTTTAGGAAGGATAAAGAAAGTCTGAAGAGGACTYGAGGAGGGCTAAAAAATGAGTCAGAATTTAAGGGGCGTTATTTATTCAGCTGATCAAAGATATGTTTGAGAGTTGGCTTCATCACTTCACAGACTTCTTTACAAAGATTTCTGACCAGATCTTGTGTAACTTTCTGAGGCAGGTGTGACAAAGTCTAGGGATTAGCAGCTAAAGTTAAACAAATTCAGCCTTGAGTTAAATCTTTATTGCCTGGCAGGGAAAGTAACTGAAGGCTTGAACAGCTATTAAGGGGAAGAGTAAAGTGGTCATTACAGGCTGCTTTAAAGTAAGATTAAACTATAGTTTTGTAAGATTAAAAGATATTTAATCCTGTTTCTGGAGAAATTTTGTGGCCTGTGTATGTGGGAGATTAGACTGGTGGGTTGTAACTGTACCTCCAAAGTTTGACATTGGTGACTGTGAATTACTGTTGGTGCCTCTCCCTCCAGGACCACAAATGCTTTCGTGCACTTTTATGATTTTGGAGGTTGCCGGTCACCATATATTTTCTTTACTCTCTTTGGTACAGTTTCCTTCTGTTTCGTAAGGTGCACGTTGTAACATGAACGTGTTGCCACATGAGCACTGGTGAATTAAATTGGAATGAAAAACCCATGAAGTCACCCCACCTTGCTCTTTACATCACCCTCATCATGTACAAATACAGGTCCTGATCCTCGTCAGCCATGGCCTGACAATTTAAGACAAACTGAAATGGGTGCCAGTTTGCTTTCCTATGCTGCATTATGAAGGGCAGTGAACTAATTCAGGAGTAGTTAAGTCAATCCCTGTCCGGAGGCAGCAACTTCCACGAGAGGGACAGATACTTGGAGCAGGAGCCTTGTTGGGCACCACGAGTTTATCTGCTGCTGCCTCTGAGTCAACACTCCACATTAGCTCAAGGTAACAACCTCTAAATTACCTTTAAAGAAATCCCTCCCGAGCAAGTCTGTGCAGTCCTCTCAGCATTCCACAATCAGTTTGGAAAAGTTTTTCACTCCCACTTTTCTCTGCTGATTGCAGCAAAACACGGACTGTTAAAGCAGCTGAGCTGAGCACCCATGCCTGCGCTGGTACCTCTCACCCGGCACTTACCAAGCGTAACAAAAACAACCTTCTGTGTGTGCTCTGTATCTGGCATTCACATAGTTGTGATTTAGCAAGGACGAGGGCATGCGTAGCTCCTCCTGGTTAACGCTGAAAGTCAGCCACTGCGCCAGAGGAGAGCTTCAGAGACAGCCTGCACCGGTGTCTGCTTCTCCCTCCTCAACCTCTTCCTTCTTACCCACGGTGTGGAAATCCCTTTTTTCCACACCGTTCCAGATACACTCATCCTTAGGCAGAGTCCCGGCATGGATATTTCATCCCAAATCATGAATATGTCAGAAAGTTGATGATTCAAAAAAAAAAAAAAAAAAAGCCCCATAGGGCACGCCAATAATTTTGGTGAGATATTTTATTTGATGATGTATGTACAAGGAGGCTGTTTGAGCTAACTACTCCTGTTTATTTTTTGAGCTTCTCCTTAAATGTACATAAATATTACCTTTTAGTCAAGGAATATGCAAAAAGTTACATGGTGCTACAAGTACGTTGTTTGCTCAAACTGAGGATGCACGCTGTTATTCTAACACGCTTGCATGAAATGTGAACTCTCAGTAGAAATGAGGAGTTAAACTATGAAAATCAATGAGCACTCCAGATTCTGTACTACTACTACTTGTCATAAACGTTCTGGCTACAAATCCTTTGTTGTGTAAATCATATACAAATATTTTACAACATACAGTCATTGGTCTTACCTTTTCCACTTGTATTCATCTATTGTATAAAAATTCACCCTTCCATGGACTGAAATAGTTACAGCAGGGATGAATTACTTCAATGTAAGACCTAAGCTTTGCTATTTTAAGTWTATAATGTTATAATATTTCAGTCAAAACAAGTATTGTTATTCTAAAATATGTTCAGTATCTTGGCATAAAAAAGTTTATATTATGTAGTTTCATGGTCAATGATTATTCTAGAATTTCAGAGTGCTTTAGAATGTCTGCAACACAAGTGTGTGTTGATCTCTGATTATCATAATTTCTAAAGACTGGCAGAGCACTTCAGTTAATGACACAAACAGAACAGAGTGGTTTTACTTAAGAACTTTAGTGCCATAATATTTAACTTGAATCAGAAACCATACTGATATTTCTTATATTGCAAACGGTTGGCAACAGTAATTCTGCTTCCAAGTGAGTATTTGTGGGGCCCTCTTTCACTTGATGTTATGAATCCCAGTAGTGTGCTGAATAAGTAGAGCTTGTCTTTTTGAGTTTCAGGGAACTCTTTAAGATGTCATAAAAAAAAGGAAAGGAAGTTTTTTGTATTTGCATCAGGTTATTCTAATAATGTGGTAGGATATTGCTAGCTATTGCTACTTTTACTTATTGTGTCAGTGGTCTGAAAATGAGACTGGTAGCTGTGAACACCTACGTATTAACTCTGCCTCTGACAGCAAATCCTTTAGTGGGTGTAGGCAAGTCTCCAAATCTCTCCTCCTCTATTTCCGTTCTTCAAAAATAGTGATCGTTAGTAAGTGTTGTTTAATAGTATTGCATACTATGTGTCCAAAATGATGAGCACAGCAGCAGTGTGTGCCTGCAATAATTAACATGTCAGAACACAGTAACGAATTGCTTGCAATGCTAAATTTGACTTAGCAAAGCCATTTTGCTCATGGAGGATGCATACGGGTGATTTGAGGAAACAACAGGTTCAGCACCAAAATGAAGCAGAGAAAAGCCAGGTGGTACTGGCTCTTCCAAAGCTCTTCAACAAACCAGGCAATCTAGGTAACGGGGGTCTTTTCTGTAGATGGTACTTGAAACATCGCAGTTTGGCTGACTGGCATGACCTTTCTGCTTTATTCATGGAAAAAAGGTAGAGTTTCAAAACTCTACCTTTTTTCAAAACTCTAAGAAATGCCCTACAGCCTATGCCACGCTGCGGGACTCTGGGGCAGACAGTCTGTGTGGCAGCTCAGGCACAAGTGTGTGCAGTTCAGAAAGTTCCTGTGTCCTGATTATTGCTTGTATTCCAAAGGCAAAAGTCTATTTTTACAGAAAGCGTCTCCTCTCTGACAGTGGCCCAGGCAGGCAAGAGACATAGAATCATAGAATCATAGAATAGTTTGGGTTGGAAGGGACCTTTAAAGGTCATCTAGTCCAACCCCCCTGCCGTGGGCAGGGACATCTTCAACTCGATCAGGTTGCTCAGGGCCCCGTCCAACCTGACCTTGAATGTCTCCAGGGATGGGGCATCTATCGCCTCTCTGCATGCTTCTTTGCAAGACGGACATATGGTCTGACCCCATATAGCAGTTTGTGTATCCGTACGGAGRGCTGTGCCCTGAGGACCATGGCAAGGACTGGCATCTTCTTTATTGTCTGGATGACTTGACATCCCTGGCCTGAATATTCTCTCTGAGACCACCAGCTGCTGGAGAAGGTGACTGGGCTTTTTCCTCTTTGAGGCTATTCCTTCAGCTCACAAGCATCAAATGACATACTGGACATTTAGTTTATGTCTAAATACAGCCTTTTTTACAAGGCTATCATATATGCGGTGTACTTCTATGGGGCTCATGGAGAGCAATCTGAGACACACGGAGGTGTTAAGAAGGGATGAGAGCAAGAAAGAGTGTGTTGGGGATGAGGATGAAGGAAGAGGGGGCCAGCAGGGCTCCAGGCTCTGGATCTGGTGTAGCACCTTGGGCTCTGCTGCTTTTGGACCCCATGTGCTGGGCAGAGCCAAGAGCAAGGCAAAAGTTGGGTGTCTGTGGTAGGAGGTTGAGGCCAAATGAAGCGCAAGACTTGGCTGATGTCTGAGTGCATATCTATGTTGTTGTTTATTCAATATTGGAAGAAATGCAATTTATAAACTAGGTAAATCCAGAATCTAGATCCTTCATGGAAAAGGTCAACTGTGGGAAATCATTTCTGTGGAACGTGATCACAGGAGCTAGGTGAAGATGGAGAAAACGCAGCCAAAACATCCACTGCAGCTATTCAGGATGCTGCAGTACTAATGCAGGGAGTACTCCAGAGGGCTTTTCTGCGATCAAGCCCTGAAGGAGTCAGAGCACTTTCGGGACCTGGCACAGAGCTCCGTCCAACTGCTGCATTTTTCGTTGCTATTAAGATGCAGCATCAGTGGCAGCGAACATGCAGACGTTACGGCGATGCTGAGTCTGCGGGTAGGCTCAGCGCTCTTGCTCTGACACCAGCAACCTGGGATTTGCTCTCAGTGTCAAAACAGGTTGTAATTAAGACTTCTGTTCATTATGTAAGAAATTGTTTTTGGCCAGGTGCCTGTTCCCAAACCTTGCGTATCCGTGCGAAGGGGAGGAAGGGGCCTGCAGGAAGTGTCTGGGACACGGTGTCTGTGGTGAACAAGACAGAGGAAATACACAGGTCTTGATTCTCTGCTGCTGAACGAGGTAGTCAGTCAGAGCTCCCAGGCACTGCCTTAGACTGATGAATTTACAAAAAAACTCGATGTAAGGAGCTAAGTCTGGTCTGTAGTGACCGGCAGCACCAAACAGCGTACAGAGGGAGCATGCGTGGAGATGGACCATTATGCAACCTGTCGCGGAAAGATAAAGTACTTCCATTTCCACCTGACAATAAGAAGTGCTTGTCATTAATCAAGGTACTGTAAAAGATTCCTCTCAGCAATGACCACTAAAGTTCCTACTTTACTTTGTTATCGACGCTATAAAAGCGTGTATATTGAAGGTACCCGTGTGAAGCTGACCACCTTCCTCCTTTTTCTGAGTCTGCAGAGGGGAGAGCTCCGGGTGTTGCTTCCTTACACCAAGGTGTGCAGTGCACACGTTGCAGATAGGTATGCTCTGATTTCAGTCCTACCAGGCATAGACTTTCTATCTATTTCTTTTTCCAGTGTCCAACAAGCACCATTTTATGGACAGCAACTTGCTCTACCAGTGCAGAATGAATTTCCGCCGGCGGCGGCGATTAATGGAGCTCCTCACTGAGAAATCTCGCTTGATGCCAGAAAGCCATGACAGCCCATTTTGCCTGCGCAAGCAGAACCATGACAACAGAAAACACACCAGTTTTCTCTCAGGTGACTCATCTGTAGGGCGACTCCGTGGGATGTTAAACAATCCTTTTTTGGCCAAGGGGTTTCAGTGTTTATCTGAAAAAAGCAGGGCAGGGTATCATGTATCCCTGTTCATAGGGATTGTCCATTCACTTGATTTACCAAATCTTTAGCTCCCTGGGGTGGCTTTGCACCTATATCAATAGCATGTCAGATGCAGATCAAAAATCACTGTCCGTGAACAAACAGAACTGGTTAAAATCCCTCCAAGCCCAAAGTAATTAGTTATATATTCTAAGTGGAGTTTTCAAGAAGAGTAAAAGTGAGGGGAAGGGGTCCTGCAGCGTTTGCTGTACAGCAATATCCAGCAAGAACTGGACGAATAAATGGGAAGTAGAAGGAAAAATGGAAAAAATTATTTCCCTATATTGAAATGCTTCCTAGAAGACACTGCAGTGGGAGCAGTGCAGCCATTGTGTTAGCTACAGTATACATGAGTGTATCATACTCATGCAGTGACTCTTCTAACTATGTAAAACACACTAACCCCTTCCCAGTATTGTCAGCGAAAGTGTGGCTTATTGCTATTGTTTTAAAGAAACCAAGGAAATGGGTTTAATAATTGATACCGGTTCCCTTTCTCTCTGTATTTTCTCTCTGCTTGTAGTGAGTCCCACCAAGGAGATAAAGATCGTGTCGGCAGTACGGAGGAGCAGCATGAGTAGCTGTGGCAGCAGCGGGTACTTCAGCAGTAGCCCAACGCTCAGCAGCAGTCCCCCCGTGCTCTGCAACCCCAAATCCGGTGAGCACCAACATTGCTTACGATGCACAGGAGACAGGGCGCAGACATCTCTTTGGGGAGAAGGTGACATGAAGAACGCCTAGTATAGTGTCTAAGTTTATCTTTTCAAGGATACATTAAAAATTCACAGCGTCACAGGTTTTGTAGACCAGAGGGGACTATTATCATCCTCTAGCCTGAAGTCCTGCTGAACACAAGCCAGACGTCTGCCTCCAATAATCTCTGCATCAAGCCCATAATTGTGGTTTGAGCTGCAGTTTATCTCTTAGGAGGACATGCAGTCAGAGACCCAGATTTGCCTCTTCATTGCCAAGCTCTGAACCGTTTCAAATCTCCTCCTAGAGACATTCCTTTGGTGCAAGTCAGAGGAGAGTTTAACTATCCAGTGGCCGCTTGAGTTGCTATGAAATAACAAAACTCAGAAAGCAGTGGCCTCTAAAAAAAGAGGCAGCATTGTTTCAGCCTGTCGGGGACCATTTCAACGTTTTCGTTTGTTTAGGTCTTACACCGGTCTGTTTAGGAAGGTAAAAGTAATGTTGAAGCTTATTTTCCTTTTGAAAGGATTTCCTATCCCACGCCAGAAGGTTAAACACACCCATTCTTCCACAGTTCACTTAAAATTGTTTCTTACTGTACATCTGGGAAGGGGAAAAGAGACCAGGGTAGATATTGTTTCAGCCTCTCCGTTTTCCTCAGAAACAGCGCTGAATTTCAAAGCAGGTCCTTGCTGCCCTTTGTGCTCCTTATTATTTCAAATTTACCAGGTCTCTGCCGACAGTGTGGGGAGCGTTGTGCAACGGGGGAAGGCTTCAGTGGATGTGTGTAAGCTTTGCTTTCAAAGGGATGGCTGGCATTTGAAATGATTACTAGAGAGTGCCTCAAGCACTATATGAATCCTGTTCAAAACATTGGCAATTTACTCTGGAGATGAGTGAGCTAAAGTGCATTTTGTTCCTGCTGTGCAGAGTGGCCATCAGAAAGAAAGGCATAGTTATGGGGACATTTTCTTTCTGTCTCCTTTTAGTACATTTCCTTCCCTCTCCTTAGGGTCTGCTGGGAATTCAGTATGAGGCTCTAAATTAAAATAATTTGAAGGACTCAGTATGATTGCAGAAGCCATAACCCCCTACGCCAGACCTGCTGTCCAGCTTGGGGGAACGCTCTCAGGGCTTGGTGGTCATTGGATCCTTGGGAGTACGGTGCTGTTGAGCATTCGGCACCACCTTCCGATGTGTTTACCCCTATATGCGATGTGTTTGCTCCTATATGAAGAGTGCCACATTATCATGTTTTGGCAGAATACCTCTCAGGTATACTTCCCAGAAACGCTCTGATAGATTTTGTATGGTGACCGCTTTGGATCCAGTACATCATTAATTACATCCTGGAAAATTTTCTGGGACAGATAAAGCAGCATTCATGCGCTGTCCATAAATGTGTGTGTTATCTGAAGTATGCCGACTATTCCATTCATTTATGGTTCTGATTATATATCAACCCATGAGTAGTGAGAACAAGTTTATTTTAATGCAGCTGATTACACAACACCGGAAGAAAAAGGATAGGCTGATGTTGCCCTTGCATAAATTCTTCATTTTTTAAAAGAAATCTTCCCTTAGGACTAGTTTTCAAACTCTGAATAGCTTTAACAGACTCATATTTGAAAGAAGAAAGCAATGGACTTATAAACAGACTTATTTTTAAGAATTATACAATTATGGGCAACGTAGGGTAATTTCTCCCATAGAGCAAGTACAGATCCACACATCATCTCGCAGAGGTTAACATAAGGCTGTCAGATGTAAATGTTATGTAGGAATTCTTAATCCTCTTAATCCTCTGCTGGACTATAAAGTGATTTTTTTCACAAATAGTTTCCTGCTATCCAGAACCAGAGCATGTCGCTGAACTGTGTGCTAATAAACACAAGGCAGAAGTATATTGTCAGATGAGTTCTCTTGCAGGCAAACATTTAAAAAACCTCCAGGTCATGACTTGACCAGTCATGTAGAAAAACAATCATCAAACAAAAAAAATTTCTGGAGGTATAATGAAGGGAGGCACGCAAGGGAGTCCTGCGTGGATGATTTACCTGATTCTGACTTGTCAAATGAGCATAATCATTCAGGTTTTTTACATTGACCAGGCACGCTCTGCAAAGTGTAACGCTGACTAAATGACAGTTTGTCAAAATCCATGGGAAAGAAAAAAAATACATATTGGTTTGTATGCTAGAATTCTCCCTGCTCCCATGAATGTCATTAAGAAACTCATGAATGTCTTGGAATACCATCTGTGGGAAATTTTATCTTCCACCTGTGACTGAAAAGGCAAGACATCATCAAAATTATTTATCACTAAAAGAAAAGCAGCTGTAATTTTAGAGGTGAAGCAGGCAAATATGGTGAACAACATRTATTTTCCCATTGTCCTCCATCTTGTGAAGCATTTATAGACAGATAAAAACTGGTATGCAGGATGGTATCGATTTGATCTGGCAGAATTTACTTTGTTCAGAGGAAAATTACCCCATTACATAGCAAGGCAATGGGGAATCACCTGCAGAAACTCACTGGTATTTCCTTTCATGTAAAATCCCAGCCAGCTATAGATTACCTAGACTGTCCCTGGATAAGATGGGGTTAGATGTCTGTGCCTACAATTGCAGAAATCTCTTTGTTGGGATAATTCCTGACTCAAGCAGAATTTTCTTATTACTTAATTCTGTGATTCAAACCCAACTCAGATGAAATAGCAGAGAGCACCCAACATGCACAGAGCGAGCCAGGAAGAAAAGCTGCTCTATGCCAGGAAGGTCAGTCACTTGTTTCAACACTGGACATGGGAACAGCCACTTCCAATGTTTGTGATTGATAGTGTTTAGTGGATCTTGATTGCAGACAACAAAGTCTGTTGGCTAAACTCCCTGATTTTCCCAAGATCTCATCATTTGTACTCAGAGTTATTCTGCAGTCTTTTCCTTACTGCTTTCAAGCAAGTCTTCAAGAACTGAAAGAGTGTATGGGAAGTGGGACCAAAAAGATGTTGCATCCCAACACTGTATCTTATTTATTAGGAAGAACTCTAGAGGAATGCTTATATTGAATATTCATTTATGTACCTCCACAGTATTGAAGAGACCCGTGACTGCTGATGAGCTCTTGATGCCTGGAGCCCCATACGTAAGAAAAACTTTTACGGTATGTCTCCAGTATTTTTCTTTATTTTCTGCATGTTGTATGCATAAGGTAATCCAAACAGACATTTTCTGATGGGATAATTAGAGCTTATTTGCATTTGCTAAGGTTTGTACTTTAAAATCCCAAACTCTGTTATCAGTACTTCCACACATTTCAGGTCTGATTCTGCACTTGTTTATCCTGTCTTTATGCCAATGTAGTAGTTCTGACTTAAATGGAGTGTAAAATTACATAAAGCCAATAACATTTGTTTTATACAAACTCATCTAGACTTTGTGCTCCTGGTAATACTTGCACTGCAGGAGTGGATTACCTACCCAAATTGAAGTTTCCTACTTAGGTCTTTCTAGACTATGATGGGACAGAAATTTTGATTCATATTCACTATTAGAGAAAGACTTTCTGTTTGAACCTAGTCATTGGAAGCATTGCTTTTTACAGCCTCCTAGTTCAACAAAAAAATTCATTAAAAGGAAGAGGAATCATTTGGATAGAGCCTTTCCCTTGAGTGATATAGCAGCCTGTACACAACATCCTTTACTATGTGTTGGAAGTATAGAGATGTTGAAATTATGTCTTGAACTGTTTAGATGTTACCCCCTTGAATTTCACCAAGCTGCCCGAAGGTGATCACGTCCTTCTTTTGTCYTTCCAGATCGTCGGCGACGCGGTKGGCTGGGGCTTTGTGGTGCGGGGGAGCAAGCCCTGCCACATCCAGGCTGTGGACCCCAGTGGGCCGGCAGCCGCGGCTGGGATGAAGGTGGGTTTTCAAAACGGCACGATTTACCGGGGGTATTTGTGCTGCTCAGTGAAGGTCTTGGGCTGCCTGTACTTGGGGAGGGAGAGGTGCTTTTGTTTCCAGGGTTGAGGATCATTGTCTCAGTTTCAGGCATTTGTATGCAGTGAGTTCTGCTGCCTTTCACCCCCCTCCTGTTTCTTTTCTTCCGTCCTTGAGATTCTTCAAGTCCCTTTTTCACATGACACTCATTTACCCTTTCCAAGTTGCTTTCTTGACCTTTTCCCTTTTTTGGGTATTTTTTTTTGGTTGGTTGGTTGGCTGGTTTTGGTGATTGGTTTTTTTTGTGGGTTTTGGGGTGGGGGTTTTTTGTTATTTTCACCTTTTTCCAACTCTGCACAATTTTAGCCTCCCTCCTCTTGACTTTGCAATTTATGTGGTTGTTGGTATGCAGCTTCTGGACTTTGCCTACACAGAAGTCATAGAAGTCATAGAATCGTTTAGGCTGGAAAAGACCTTTAAGATCATCAAGTCCAACCGTTAACCTGGCGCTGCCAAGTCCACCGAAGAGGACTTGGAAGGACAGTAGGAAGAGGCAAAGTCAGACATACCTATTCAAAGTGAAGCTAGCATAACCTGTTGTTAATGTAAAGCAGTTAAGATTCAAGACATTTTGGAAAGAGGAATGTATGATGCTTTCAT
This sequence comes from Phoebastria nigripes, assembly GCA_035582835.1. Classification (NCBI taxonomy): domain Eukaryota; kingdom Metazoa; phylum Chordata; class Aves; order Procellariiformes; family Diomedeidae; genus Phoebastria; species Phoebastria nigripes. Next base: position 642,006 of record JAYKAV010003221.1, on the reverse strand, counting down.
ATTTCATGAAGAGTTTAAATACTTTCATACATGATTTAAGAATAAATAAATACAAATTCCATGTGAAGGCTTTTGTACTGCTAATCCAGAGCCCATTGACTTACCTGYGGGTTTGGATCACGTCCTGCATATATCTGTGAATTACTCACTCTCTTGTAAAGTGGGAAAAATAGAAGCAAAGCATTATGCCAAGTACAGATAAAAGCAAGAAAGGAAAACTAAAACTGCTACACCTACTCCAGTGTCCAGGCTGGGCCAGACACAAAGATTAAATGATCAGCTTATGTCATGTTTTATTGTATGGTAACAACACAGATGAAGGTTTCAGATGTATTCCACACGCAGCCCAGTTTGCTGCGAATTTTGTCCTGCCTTCTCATTTATTTCCCTTTCTCATCACACTCACCCCAGCTGTCTCTCGCCCGTTTATTCGCACCCACCAAGCTGGAGACAGCGTGCGCTGCCACGACTCCAGAGATGAGCATCCTGCCCATCGCACGATGCCAGACCTGCCATGGCACCCTCCTTAGCAAATGCACTACAGGAATTTCTTCTCTCTGGCTTCTGGGTTTTTTTCGTGAAACTTGTAAGAATGTGCTGTCTTTGAAACATTTCCTTTTTCTGAGTATGGGCAGGCAAACCCCTGGGAAAGGGAATGGCAGCTGCAGAGCCTGTTGGTGCAGGCAGCACCCTGACACATCCTGCTGGCAAATGGCTTGATTCCTGAAGGAGCTGGAATTTTTTATGTGTTTTATACAATACCTAAACATAATATGCAGTTACAATTTTCATATGAAGACTATCATTTTCAAACAGTAATCCTGCCTGAAATTTAAAGGACTTAAATTTAAAAATAATCAATTTATTCTAGAACATGTGTATGTTCTAGATCCTGAACTTGGGAGTTTAGTACTTTACAGCATCTTTTATTTTCTGAATATAGCAGCTAGCAATAAAGTAGATCTATTCTGAAACCTGACTTGTAAAAGTAACACTGGTGACATATGTATAATCTTAGAGATTTCATTTCTGAACACAGCATCTTAGAGCTGAATATAGTGGGCCTTTGGTTTGTTTTTACTTTTGGTTTCATGCTGACAGCCCTGCAACTACACACTAGGACGTTTCAGTTAAGCTGGATTCTTTCATATTTCACCTCTGAAACTGGTTTTATGTACCAAATATGTCCTCGTTTCTTCCATTTGTGCTCTCCATGTGCTCCTGTACTCTGTTGGGGTTACAGAGGTTTACTTGAACCATTCAAGACATAAGAATGTAAAATAGTTCGCTGTCCTGAGGGGAGCAAACAGTATTTTAGACAGTAAAACTGAGATATATTGCCTTGAATTTGCACAAAGGACAGATCTGATTATTTGCAAAGGTGCTATCTTTATATAAAATTGCTTTTCAGAGCAGAATTGCACATAAAACATTATGGCCATATATTAGTAGAGTGTTTAGACACCTGTTTAGACACCAAAATTGGTGCTCCATTTTCAGAAACACTGAATACCTTTAGCCCCTGGTGAAGAAATGCCAGTTTTCTTTGAAAATAAGGGGTTTTGTTGAGGTGTTCCCATGGCAATAGGTATGTAAATTAAAGTGCAGTATTTGAAATTTTTAAAAACCCTTGTCACTTAATCCATCTGTTTACAGAACTCTTCAATCTGGCAAATTTAAAGGAATTGTATGACAGGCTTTAGATGACAGCTCCTTGAAAATAAACCTTCCCCTGTGTGGAAGCTGCAGGAGGGGCACTTTGAAAATAGACTGTTGGGCACAGTAACTTCTGGTGGGCTGGTGCAAGAGGCTTTTGTCTGCCAGTGTTGCTCTGAGCGTTACACCAAAGAAGCGCTAACGAGGAAAGTTGGCTATAATGAAAAGGGCAAGAATTTGAAGAAGAGCCAAGACTTGGCATTGCAGTTTGTAGAAAAGTTCTTGGCAGTAGCAGCAGGGTTTTTCCTCCTAAGGAGATGTATCCAGTGTAATCGTTTTTGGAAGTGTCTTTATTTGTAAAGCTTGTGATTTTGCACTTACCTGTTTTGGAGAGCTCTATATTCCTGTCTGCATTACGCTGGACAAATTGTTGAGAGAGGACTGCTGCCTACAATCTCATTGTAGGACCTCACTTTGTGTACTTAAAACTCTACTGTCTATTATATAAAGCAGTAACCATTACAGGCTCAATGTACCTGAGGGACTTTGTGGTGTCTTGCGTTCAGTCTGACCTTGGCTGGGCTCCTGGCCTGCTCCAAAGCACTGTGAATTGGGAGTCTCAGTAGAAATCTCAATGAGCTTGGGTCGGAGCTCTGACCACACACAGCGGCTGTGTGGTGGGCACGGCACTGGGCGGCTGGGATGCACGGGTCTCCGTCACACACACGCGCCTCTGCATGGCAGCACTTGCCATCTCGTCATATGTGACATCCTCTTCTGGGAGAATTTTCAGACAATTTAATTCTGAGAAAATCCATACTAGCATGGTCTGCTGAAGAGGTGTGAGAGGGTGTAATGGTTTTGGCTTTAAGTCTTGATACCTCTTCTGGGGCTGGCAAATAGGATTACCATTTACAATCCGAGGTTTCAAATATGAAGCTGAGAAAATAATTTAATAAATATCTTGTCAAATAGCTTTATTAAAGTATTTTTAGACCTGGTTTGTTGAAGTGCGGTTGCCTATGACAGCGTCGTGAAGAGCGTGGTTGCTGTAAACGCATTAACAAGCGGGAGCTGGAGGCGACGTGGGGCTATGAAAGGAGTCAGTGTTGCGATGCGTACTTCTAAGTTATTTGCAGCTCTGTTTTGCTGTCTGCTGTCGTCAGCAGTGGAAGACAGGAACAGCAGGATTTTGAAGTTCCCAGGTTGCTTTAATATTCAGTATTGACTGGCTGCAAAATTCAGGTCTCTGCGGATGACACTGCTAAATATTGCCAGCTGTTGTCAGGAAAAGTCTTTTCCCCCTTTTTTCAGTGTTTTATTCTGTAAGTTAATTTCTGTTTTTAAGGTACAAGTATTCTTTGAAAAGTTACACAGCTTGACTTCAAACTAGTGACTTAAATTATGCATCACACATTGTTATTTAGTGTGACATCACTGCAACAGAGTGTGACAAAACGAGCAGACCTAGCTTAGTGTGAGGCTTGTGAAAGAGACAAATTAATCACTCATTTTGCTGATTATCTGTTCTTCCCTTTGGCTGGAGAAATCAGTGCCCAGCTCTAGCCTTTGCAGGATGCTAAAGAGTATCTGTCTCCTTAAACTGATTATGAGCAAATTAGCATTTATAGCTGAGACCTGAGGTCTTTGTATCGTACAAATTGCCAATGACCACTCAAGCTTTTCGACCCTATTCTAGTTCTTCTTCATTTCACTTAGTAGCAGGGAGTCTGGGGGACCACGTATGGTCACTGGTACCAACCCCTTCTGTTTTGAGCTCTGCTTGGGGATTATGGTATACAGCCAGCATCATTTCAGTGTGGTTCTGCTCTCCTTCTGATCTTTAAAAGCTGGCGCAGGGAGGAGGTCAGCCTCATAAATTTTCTGCCTGTGCCATCGTCTTCTACATTCACAAATGATTATTTCAGGTCCAGGTTCTCAAATGGTTTCACTAGCAGAATAAGAGCCAAATCTCGAGTGTAACTGAGTAGCCACTGTTTTGTGGAGCAGATTGCTGTCAGGTCCATTGAGGTCATCAAGCCCAGTCTCCCTGCARTCAAAGGAACATCGGTCCTATCTGATTAGTCCACAGAGTCCAAATACTGCCACAGTCACAAAATATTACAGGCTTGTAACATAAAGGACTAAAAGCCATGCATTATAAGGTGCCAAGTCGGGGGGAAAACCAACCCAAAAGCATGTGATATCAGAGGCATTGCCAATGCCTTTGACTCCTGCAATAGGAAGAAATCTGAACTGTGAAATTCTCGGGAGGTTGAACGTACCCCATGCCACAGAGAAACACAAAACCCACTCCATGGTCCTTGCCAATCTGACCTCAAAACTGGTGATTGCTTAACAGTTTGACAAGTAAGATAAACCAGTCTAAAAATCATAAAAAAAATTATTCCTGCAGGAAAAGATATCCTATTTACGGCTGTGGCCAATCTCCAATGTTTTACAGAATAGTGGGAAAAGTAGAGAAGCTTGGACATTGTAAGTGAGAAACTTCTTAACTCCTAAAGGCAGCTTAGTGAGAGCTTGAAGACTGGGATTTATATTGTATAAAGAAGGCACAACGAACATGCCTCCATTTAAGCCTCTCCATGAAGCTTAGGAAAGGGAAGATCCCTCAGTGTTTGGTACTGGGACTCTAACCCTTTAAAGCACTAGGGAGATGCTTCAGTGCTAATTGAAGGCATCAGAAGGGTACTTTCACTATCTATCTCATGTGACTGAGCTTTAAATGAGAAGATGAAGTAGGTTTGGATAAATATTTATACTGTGCACTAGCATATGGTGTTGTTGAAGCAGATGCAATTCAGTCTTAGAATTCTTGTCTTATACCAACATGTTACTGATTGTAGAAAAGCATAAATTACATGAGTTGCCATCTGTTTTCAATTAGAGCATGAAAACACTGAGGCAGGTTGGTATTTTCCTTTAGCTGTATTATCAGCTCTCTGCTGAATTTGATAATTACATTAGAGTGAATTCAGAATGAATGTATTTGGTAATATCAACACTCAAAAAAAGTTGCTGACAAACTGCTTTCATAGCTTGTCCATAAATAGAGAAGCAGCAGAGCTAAATGCGCATAGCACTGCGTGCGATGAATGCCACTACTGTTAAGGCTTGAATATAGATGTATATATAAGTTTCAAACATGTCTCCATAAGTGAGTGCCTCATTTTCTGATAGTATTTAATTATAAACTGTAACATAAAGTTCCATTCTCCCCCATAGAAATGTGGAAGCTGTATTCAAGCACCTATGACTTTAGAGAAATCTAATTCTAAGAAATCAGATTTGATATTTTACCATAAAATCAACTCTGGTTTTGCAAAACCAAAGAAAATCCAAACAAGTTGTAGCTCCGTCTTTCACTTTATGCAGCTGTAACCAGAACCTCAGATTTTATGTGCTGCTATCCATCACAGAGATTGGAGAGAGTGAGCTGAGGAGGGTAGCCATTAGCCTTGAACATCTTGTAAGTCAAGCTCAAGAAGAATGGTTGTCACATTAGGATATGTTAAGAGCATAGTAAGATCATAATGGTCAACAGTGTGGATGCTATTTTTTTTTTCATTTGATCTTTAGTAGAAATTTTTCTAAAAGACTCTAAAGAAAAATTTAGTAAGGCAGCTGTGTTAGTAGCATGATGATTCAACAGAAGTTGGAAGAGATCAAATATTTGTGAATGTGAAAATACTCAACTCTGCCATCGACATGAAAAATGGATTAGTGGTTGGTTGTCCTTGACAACTGTTTAACAGCATGTATAGCAGTCACCATACTTTCCCCATCGATGCATGAATCTGTGCCTGGGTGTTACTACTCTGTGCCTGCCTCCTCTTTTTGGTCTGTGGTCATCATTTGCTCAAGGAGTTTGCTRGTGAGCTGTGGTGATGCCTCTGTAACTGTCCCAAAGTTTCCATTTCCAGTGGGTGTGTTTAATTAACCTCAATGAGCAGTTCCCAAATTTTTTAGAGTGAGTCCTGTTACCGCTTTTCAATAGGTTGGACCTACCCTAAAACCCTGGTACTCTAACTATACTGGGATTATTGCCATCAAAATTATGACAGTAACATAGTTCTATGAGTACTGGACAGCAGGCTGCATCGCACCCATCTCCTCTTGCCTGAGAGTTTTGTGAATTCAGCCCTCTCACCAGCTAGGGGCTTCTCTTACTGAAGCAAAACATGATTTTGAGAGCTGCATTGTGTGTCACTGCCAGAACTTTGTCTGGTTGCCAAAAGGAGACAAGGTTTTGGCAAATCTCTCCTTTGCTTTCGTTACAGAATACCACTAGTGCAACAACAGAGCCCTTATGGCCTTGATCATCCTTTGCATTAGCACAGTGTCTCTAGGTTGATGGAAATCATGAAATGTTTTCTCAGCTGTCCCCCTTTCCCCTCATCATTGGGAATCCCAGTGCAGCATTGGATGAGCTGCGAATCAGTCTCTCTTCTGCCCCTTTGCTGCACCAGCTACTCAGTCTGCTTTATTCCTCTTCCGTGGTGGAAGCCCTCTCATTGTTAGATCTCTCTAAGTGACAGGAGACTATCTTAGAGACACTGTAATGCTGGCCTGCTGGTGGAACCTGCCCCATGGTGGCCACATGGAGGACACAACTTGGATGTGGATTCTCTTCTTTACCCTGTCACAAACCCTCTGTACAACTACGTTGACCATTTTCCTACCAGAATACATAGATATTCTTGTAAAGTACWGTGGGATTAGATGGATGGAAAATGCCAACAAATCTGACACAATGAAAAAGTCTGATGAATAGATCCATGTTGGTACCAGTACAAATGAAAAAACCTCCAGGTTTGCTAAAGTTTCCTGATGTCTCCTGGGGCTGTGGTTCCCAGCGTATGGTCAAGATTTCCCACTCTCAGAGTAACACGTAGATCCAAATTTACAGACTGGATCTACGGACTCCTGTGCAGCAATGTTACACCGGCACAGGCTCCACTGAGTTTCAAACTTCAGTTTGTACAACTGTCTTCTTTCTAAGCCATCCTCCTCCCCGTCCTGATGAGAAATTTGTGTTTGTATGAACTCCAAATACTTTCTTTGTGACATACCACCCTGCCATCCCTGCCCAGGTTGTAACTGTTCTGGGGGTAGAGACTTTCTCTTTCCAATGCTACCATATTCCAGTATCTGCTAATCTTTACCAAAATGCTCCTCTGTTTTTCTCTGCTTTCCACTAATAAATCATTAGAGTCTAAGTATGACATTCTGGTTCTTTTAAAGCCATGACAAAGCTCCTGTCGTCTTCAGACATGTCAGAATTTCATCCTACATTCCTACTTTTTTTGGTGGATCTCCATTTTTCTGCTTGTCTCCTTGGTTTGCCTTGCTTCTTTCCCCACAGAATTGTTTAAGGATCAGTTTGTTTTGAAGACATCTCTTCCGAGGCCCCATTACTTCTGTTGAAGTTGTTTTGGATGGTTAAGTGAACACCACTCTTGTGCAGATGCCTCTGAGTGCACAGTCACCACCAAGTAGATGGGGTGCGGGACTGCACTTGCTTCAATGGACTATGGGCTTCTGTTCTTCTGAGTCAGTGGGCATAAAATCACCTAAAAAAATCAGCCAGCTTTATATTGGACTAGAGACTAGGTGCTTGCTGTGGCTATCAGGGACTGTTATATGATAAAGAAATCAAAACTCTGCATGTGAAAAGTCACCCCCCTGCAGTATAGAAAATACGGGAAAGATCCCCTCCCAWGCAGACAGGCAGCGCAGTGCTCAAACATCACTCCAGCAGGATGTAAACCGCAAACTACACACACAAAAGAAAACAGAGAAAAATTCTTTTTCTGATTTTCAGTCCTGTTTTTGAACAACAGGACCCATGTTAGTCACTATGGAGAAAGGAATTAAGGCAGTGGGAATTCCTGTGTAAAATATAAAAAGAGTTGGTTTAGCTTTTTGAGTATAAATTTCACCTTTAACAGTGAATTTCCTTTCCCCCCCCTAAACTTAGAGGACACAGGTTTAGCAAGGTTTTACTTGCTTATCCCAGACCTGAATTTTGGCCTACAGAACAGTATTAGATTTCCAATAACTCTGCGTGATTTTTTCTAAAGACTCTTTTAACAGAGAGAGAGTTTTACTGGGCAATAAAATGACTTTTTTTTTTCTTTACAACAACTGAAACCTTATGCAAATACAGAAAGTTTCATAATACCTCAGAGCTCTTTCTTCTGCATTTACTGCAGTGTAGTTGACATTAGAATTGAACTTGCTTGTAGGCCGGTCACCTAAAATGCTGTTGGGCACCAAATGACCTACTGTACTTGTGTCTGTACATTGGCTCCTTCTCATCAATAGCAAATACAATTCAGAAAAAAAATTTGTCTGCAGGTTTGTAATTGGAGGTCAGTGGGTTTTTTAAACTTAGTCCCATTATTTTAATAAAAAGTAGGTTTAAAAATTCTTTTCGAGTAAGTGGTGTTTTATGGCAGGATAACCCAGATATCTGAACACCCTGCCTTTATGAAAGTGCTTTCTTGATTGTTTCTGAAGTCTTACAGCTGTAGCCGTTCAGAAAGAGAGAAAGCAGTCTTGGTTTCAGCTGCACTGTAAAACAGGGCTGTGCTTGTGTTTTGATACAGCTTCCAAATTCCAGCATGGTCTATAGCCCATTGAACGGCAAAATTTAGTGCCAGCCAGAACAGCTGGGATCTTACCCTTGCTTGAGCTTCCTTAGGCTATTGCAGGTCACTCTTGGTAGTCCAGGCTCTCTAACGAGAGGACTGTCATCTGAAAAAGTTACCCCACTGCTGGATTGCTGCAGAATGGCTGAAACCGTAAAAAGAATATCCTAAGTGTCTATGAAAAAGACATAAAATTAGAGGCCAGTGCAGCGAAATGCTGGCATTTTGAACTGCTTTTGCTCCCAACTGAGGATGAAAAGCATTTTGTATTATTAGGTTTAGTTGCAATACCCATTTCACTTGAAGCCTTGAAGGGTTCCTCAGATGCTGTTGGGTTTACAGTGTTGTGGCTGTCACAGCTCTCTGCCCCGAGTGCTTCAGGGATGCTGCTGCTCCCCGGCTGCCTACTTTACAGACCCTTCCCCGCACTTCTCCATGTCTTTTCTTGTTGCTGCTCAAGACACAAGCTGGCTTCCTTTCATGATATAAGCAAATGATTCGGGAAACGTTGCATTAAAGCCAAGGCTCTGTTTAGATACTCAAACACATGGAAAAACAATTGCACTTTTGTCTGTGCAAACAGAGAGCAGCTGTTTTGTCTCAAATGGCGCAGACCGTTCCTGCTCATTACAGTCTTGATACCAGAGGGCACTGAGGGTGCCCTGCATAGATCTGACTGCCCTTGTAACTCCCTTGTTTGGACTGGTTTAGGGACTATTTTTAACTAATATGGGCCCGAAACAAACTCCATTTAGTTAGTTTAGCCTAATTATATTTGACCTTGTAAGTAAACTGATATATCGTTTTTAAGTAAGTTCTTTATTCATTATGTGTGTTTGTCTTTTAGCAACTCTAGTTTAGGTATAGCAGAAAAAAAAGAACACTAAAAGGTCAACCCAAGCATAAAAAGGCATTATTTCTAAGCTAAGACTCCATGTTCTTCTGCTACTGATGCAGTATTTCACCCAGAGCCACCTTTAGCCATTCGAGTTACTTAACATTTTCAGAGCTGTTCTGTGGAAGGTATCAAATTGCAGCATACAATAAAAGCGCTTATAAAGTTAAGCATGCAGTCACTGGTTTGCTTTCCTGATGTGGCCCAGCCCAGCTCGGCTTTACCTGTGGGTATTTCTCGCTGGGAGTCAGGTTAAGTCAGTCATTTTACACACCAATTCCCAACTGGGGCCATGTCCTTGCTGTTATTACCCTCCAGGTATCTACAGATAGCTTTAATTTACCTACGTGAATATTTCCCGTTTGCTGTGTCGGCGTTTGTCTGACTGCTCAGTCAATCCGTTGGGGAAACTCTGCCGCTGGAGAGCCAAGACTTGCGTGCAGACTGAAAGCCGCCCGCTCCAGAACAAGACTTGTTCTCATGGGCTATTAGGTCAGCTCTTTTCCCCCTCTAATTTGTCCACTCTATTTGTGGAGTTTGCACAGCAATGGTTTCATTCTATTCCCGGTGAAAAAAAAAGGCTGAAATTCCCATTGATTCCCATCAGTGGGGAGGGAGGGAGGGAGAGACTATCTGAATCAATGATGAGGCCCTTTGAGAATCTGTGACTTAATTTTATATTATGTGACTTACTATATTATGTTATAAAATATATATTATTTTATTAGATGTATTTATTAATTTTTTATATTATGTTGTTTAATTTCTGATTTTTTTTTTTCAGTTAGAGACTGATGAGTTTGGAATACTATAAAAAATTCAGCTCCTTTTAAAAAAAAAAAAGTACGTAATGAAGCCTTGCTCAGGCAAACCAACCATACCAGACCGCAGCCGCAGATCAAGATGGAGAGCCAGAATTTCACGCTTACATTTGTAATTCTGTAAATGGAGTTGGTTTTCTCTGCTATGCATTGTACCATGCTCTGCTGGTACCCAGTTTCTAGCCCACTGCTGGGACAGTGAGCCAGCTTAACACTGGTGTAAACATCGAACAAGAAATGCATCCCTCTAGAGAGAAAATCCTGTGTTTATGCAAGACCTGGATACTTGCCTACTCCCACACCACCCGCTCTACAGCCAATTACACATTTGCTAGAGATATTTACAGAGCTGAACACACAGCTGCAATTTATTCTGTTTCATCCAGTAACCTCAGTTATGTAGAAAAGGACATTGCATGATTTTTTAACCTTCCAGCAACATGCAGTAGGTTTTGAATTGTTAGGTTCCAGCTTTGATTTACTAATCCTAGCAAGATTGCATGAATTCTTGAAAAAAAAAACCAAAAAAAAAACCCCAAGAAGATAAAAATCTAACTGGAAACATAACTTTTAGGACCTCTGATTTTCATCTCTTCCTCATTCCAGCGTGACAATGTAAAGCTTAGCAGAGTGGGAGCAAATACTTCAGTGCTGCCTGTGTTTGCTTTTATTGAGAAGGTTAGTCTTGTGTCTTAGGCTCTTCTGCGGCAGCACGTTCAGCATCTCTGTGGCCTGGGCTCTTTGCTGAGCACGAGGATTCCTCTGCTTTATGGCTATGGGTTACCTATTAAAGTAGAAGAGCCCCTGTATCCGCATAAATGCAGGTCGTGTGTGTAAGGGTGTAAAAGAAGAAGTTGAGCCCTGCGCTCTCTCTCCTCCACCATTGTTCTCTGCCTCAGATTTCTCTGCGCTTGTTCCTTCTACCCTAACATCCATCCTGCCATTGATTTCACTGGGACTTTAAGTTATCTGAAAACTTAAGCTGCAGTTTACTGATCTAAGTGTAAGCTGCTGCCAGAAAGGTTGATCCTATCTTCACCTCCTTTTCATCTCCCTCTTTCCCTTTGCCTCCAACCAGATACGTATCTATTGCCTTCTTCCTCCAACCATGTCAGGCACATCAGGGAACTTATTTTGCCTGGAGACAAGTCCTTTCATTTATTTATTTTTGCTGGCACAAGATTAAAAGGGGGCGGTGCCTGGCTTTGGCACATTGCTCCCCAGAGCCAGCACAAAGGGACAGGAGCACCTCTTGGGAGTGCAGGCGCCAAGTCCTCCTATGAACCCTCCTCCCCTTTGGAAGAGGTTTGATATCCGGATCCACAGAGTCCTTGGCAATTCAGGCTGAGGGTATCCCTTTCTGCCAGCAGAAAGGGTTGTGGGGCCCCAGGTCAGGTTATTGCTCCAGCTCTTCATAAACAAACCCTTTTTTTCCGCATTTCTTTTAGAAGTAAGATTAGTTCTTTACACCCTAAGGAGAGGGAAACCTCACTCTCTGGTGTTGTCACTAAGGGTTTTGTGTACAAACCCATGGCGTGGTGTGTGAGGTAGAAGGTGATGATGTGGTCATTAGCTCAGAAGATTTAGTCAAGAGATCTAACAACCGGCAGGGCAAACCTGCGTGGTTACCCGCTTGTAAATAGCTCCTTTTTAAAYGGTAACTGCAATAAAAACTAGAAACCGTGTAATTTTTTGTTCCTCTGTGACAAAATAACAGCCTTAGATGGGAGTAAGTGTTTACTTTCACTCATTTCTCAACTCCTTCATATTTCATATTTAAATTAGATTTAAAAAATGACGCCTTGCTTTCCATCTGTTTGCTTGAGAGCGCAGCGGTGCTCGGGAGGCGGGAATGGGAGCAGCAGTTCCCAGCATCCCCAGAGGAACAAGGGGAATGTGAGGGGGGAAATCCCACTGGAAGCATAACTCTTCCTTTAAAACGTTGGAAGCTTGGCTGTCCCCTTCCTCCTTGCTGAAGGCTGGAAAGCTGTGTTTCAGATGTTACATTCTTCTAGCACCTGAGCCTTCTACAAATTTTGCTGAAATCTGTCAGCAAGACAAGAAAAGCCAAAGCAGATATATCGCCTTTTAAACAAGCGATGGTAAAGAATCTCTTTTCTTTTTTTTGCTTTGCTTTTTCCTTCTCAGTTTCAGCAGGTCAGTAACCTTCACAGGTGAGAGCTGTGGCCATACCAAAGGAATCAACCAGTAAGTTTTCTATCTTAGAACTGGCCCAGAGTTTTAAAAAGTATCTGTAAAGTGTGAAGAGCTTGATTTGTTGGGTATTCTGCTTAAGACATGTCCAGGTCACTGACAATTGCAAAACGTTAATCCTTCAGCCCCGATTTGCATGGGTGCCTGTAAGGAGGGGTTCTTACTGACAGCATGGCCTGATATTTAATAGAAATCAGGATCTCGCAGGTCTGTCATGCAGATTACACATAGAAAATAGATGGTTTTGCTAACCACACGTGAAGAACCTGTCCTCTGGAAGATCACAGTGAGTTTCAGAATACTGTAATGAAACAATTATAAGCTTAAGCTACTCGAACTGGCCAGCTGATCCTTGTCCCTGTAGGATTAGTAGGACATGAAAAAAGCATTTATTTATAATTATTGAGGGTATCTCTATAACAGAAATGTAAGCAGGCTGTTTCTGTAATGGATTTCATTTTAATTTTCATTAGCAAGAAGAAAAGCAAAAACACGAACATTGGACTACTCTTTTCTTTTTGAAATAGTTATATTGTCAATTCTGGCATCAATTTTATTCTGTAAAATTGTCAAAATACGCTTTTCTTTAGACAGCCCTGAAAGAAGTTATACTTGGAAGCTTTTATTTTAGTTCTTAGGAAAATTGCTGAAGAACTTTCCAGGATTGAAAATAACTCCTACATTTGCCTGAATTCATCATTTCTATTTGATGCTAATAAGGTTTTAAAAAAAAGACTAAAAAGAAACCAATACATTTTTCCATGTATTTTGGGAAYGGCTTGTCTTAAAGTAAAAATTATCTGTGTGACTTTGGCGTTGCATCAGATGATAAGTGGAAATAATAGTCAAGGGAGCGTGTCCTAAACTATCCAACAACTGTATGTAAATCAGTGTGCATGCAAATTACCAACAGAGCAAAGGGTTAACTCCGGTCTGTCTCATGGTGGACGACTGAGCCAGCCCTGATTCGCACACAGCTTTCCCAACAACTGCGTGTTTCTGTGCAATGTGCTAAGAACTTTTGAAGTACCTTGGTTTCAAAGGGATCTGCTTTGCAGCAGGACGTGGCCCTGGTTTGAGCTGCCAGCTGCTAGAAATCTGTTTCAGATCTGCACAGAGTCCAGGGGTGAAATCCTGGCTGCTCCGGAGCGAAAGATTAGTGCAAAGCTGGATTTCACTCTCTCTCTCCAGCAGTTTTTAAGATTTTCCTTCATGCAGTTGCCACATGTACAGTAATATTCGCACCTTCAATGGAAATGAATTGGTGGCACTGTTTTCAGCATCTCTTTATGCTGTTAACACCTGATGCCAGAGCAGCTATCGGTGTCAAACAGCCGGTGAAAACCTTGCCCTTTGGTTGACCTTGGTGCTGTTGGAGGAGAAAACTCAAGTGTGCTGGTAGAGACTTTGTGCTTTGCTTTGTAATGAATGGTCCCATTACTGCCCAGATAATTGGGTAAAATATCAGTACTGCTGAAAAACAGTGTTTTTGCCACTATCTTTAAYGTGTCATTGCATAATCTAGCTTTGTATTCAAGAATTTCAAGCCTACGTTGTATTTGGTAACATTGATTTCTTTGGTACTTATTTGATCTGTATTTGTAATAGTGTTTATACTCTCTTTCTTAAAGGAAGTTAGCAAAAAAAAAAGCAGAGTGGATTCCGGACACTGATCCTGACACTGAAATGTAAATGATAAATCCATTGAGAATTAGAGCCTTAACCCACGGCCACTGAAATGGGGCGCACACGTTTGCTGCTGTGGAGGAGGGCAGTCCCCCAGCCACCCCCAGCCACGCTGCCTCCTGTATGCTGGCGCGGGCATTTGTGTTCCTCTTCATCTCAAGCTTTTTTTAAAAATTTATGTCAAATTAAAGTGACTGTGTAATCACAGTCTTATTCTACTGTTTTGAGATATATTATCTGTTGACTCTGCATAGCTGTTACTTGCTTTGCGACCCGTGATGAACGGTTGCACTCACTGCATCTGTAAAATTAAATGCTTTTTTTAGGGCTGTCCCAAAGAACTTTGCAATCGTCACTTAAATCAAATTCTGCCGTGGGAATTTCCAGCCCTTCATGATCCTTCACAGCACCCTTCTAAAAAGGGTGCCTAGAAAAAGAAAGTAGATTTTTAAAGGATTTTTTAAATATATATATATATATATATATAAAAAAAAAATTGAAAAAAGTCCGGCAAGCAAGGCCTGGCTCCACAAGGATGGGTGACTAAAGCCTACGGTGCAAACAGCATCTGAATACCCAAGGATCTAGGCTAACTGCCTATCCTCAAATAATATTGCTGTAGCATTCATAAATACTAAGGTCATCCTGAGGCAGAACGCTAAGTAAGAATTAATGACAGGTATGCAATGTTTTTATTCAATAATTTGCTTTAAGGTAGTTGTGCAATTCCACACCCGTGCCTGCAGCCAGTCTCTGACATCCCTCGGGAGCATCCCGCAGTCGTTCTGACCGCAGCTCCTGATCAACGCTGGCTCAGCTGTCCAGCCCCAGTGCAGGCAGACCCCTGCAAGGGACCGCGGCTTTGGTTTGGCCGGCGGGCAATTCTCCTGGCAGGAAAATCAGGGAGAGTGGATGTACATTTCCAGGGCAGCTTGGCAAGACCAAGGAGGGGCCGGCAGCCAAAGCTTGCCGTGGAGGGAAGAGCAATAACTAGTGAGGGGGAGGAAGGGTTGTACAGCTCCAAGTACAGCACAATCCTGATTTTGGCCATTAAACGTTACGGTAACTAATTATAATTCCTCTTCTCGCCATCTTCAGTTTGCTCATAAATGGCATGACAAATCTTTGCAAACTTCTTTAAGCGATAGGTTCCCAGGTCCTTTCTGTTCAAATGTAAGTCCAAAGCTGAGGTTTTCCTTTTCCTGGGAACACCTGGATTTGGTTAAACCTTCTGTATGTGCCAGTGAAAACCTGCAGGAAGACAGAGGTGCCTCTTCTGCTGTCCCTTCTTCTGTGGGCTGCTGTATGCCAGGGCGGGAGATTGAAATACTTAACAATAAATGTTTATTACTGTAACATTCAAATATTTGAATTTAATTAAGGGAGTCTTTTCACTTCGGTGTTCCTTTATTTAACTGTTATTGTTTCTGTGGTTTTTAGATCGCCACATCCTGACCAACAAAATGGTCGGAATTTATTCTGGGCTTTGTCATTTCTTAAAGTCTGAGGGATAAAAATGGATGCTTATCTCCTGTCAAGCTCCTTGGAGAGCTGTGAGGAAATGAGCAATAAAAGGCTCTTTGAGGCTCTTTTAACTTTAGTTTATTATCTATTATACTTACTGATATGTGGAAACCAACAGAGAAATTTTACATGTTTATAGTTACAAAGCCATTAACAGCTGTAGCTATGAGCTGAGCACTTACAGCTTTTTGAAATGTGTTTTTATAAATGTAATATTAAATCATCGCGATTTTGTAAACCAGTCTCCTTAAGAAAATTCCTGAGAGAATAGTATGTGGGTCGATATACTCAGTCAGGGCTGGTTTGTGGGTACTCGCTCACTCTCGCTCGTTTTGTAACTCCACCAAGAGAGCAACGCACGATGTGGGCTTTTTTGGGGCAGGATTGATGATGGCCAAAATGCACGAAGCAGTCCTGCATTTCATTTCCCCTTGCTGGATGCAGCGCTGGATGGAAAACCGGGGTGGGGAGAAGACAACTGGGTGAGCCGAGGGCACTCAGCGTACCGAAGGGCTCAGGACTGTGCAAACCTCTCTCCCCTCGTCAGGACTGGAGGACGCAGCAAATGGCTCCACATTTCTTTCTCCCTGAGGGAGCTGGATCTGGAATTTGCAGCGACTCAGCCCTTGGGGGCACTGGCCAAGCGATGGCCATGGAGAGAGCTTTCTGCCCCCAGGGTGACTGGCTCTTTATTATCACCTCCTGTTCCTCACAGGTGTTTTCATGCAATTTTAGGACAAAAGTACTCTCTTCTGTGCCTTGCCCTCCTCTCTACATTTCTCTTCTCATCTGGCTTGGGTGGACTTTTTGCATCTAAGCCTACCCACTGGAAATGGTGAAACTAATAAGCCATTTGGATCCAGTGCAAAGGATGGCATGGAGGGGGCTGTTCTCAGCCCGTACGCATTGCTGATTAATAATATCGCCAAGGGCATACATTAAAACAAACACATTGAGAACTCAGACATGTCAACTCTTGTCTTTTGCATATGAAATTCACTCTTTGGCATCCAGATTGCTGTTCATTACTGCGGTGCCTGTACCGTCCGCATTTACACCATTGCAGCCCTGGTGCGAGTGGCTGGCCGGTCTGGAAAGTCTGTTCCTCTGCCAGGGATGGTCCCCGGAGGCCCTCGAATGCCCCTGACATGATCCAGCATGCAGATTTATCCATCACACGCTTGCATGCCTGTCCCTGGCCAAACGCGAGTCCCATGCATTGGGATTTCAGTAACTCGAGAAGTCTGAGAATATGCAGCAGTAAAACAAACGTCAGCCATTCAACTTCCAAAAATTGCATTAAGCCAGAAGAGACAATGTTATTTCTGCAGGTCTGTTTTAAATCAACCCAAATATTATTCTGGAGCCAGAGCTATAATTCAGTAAAACTTGATACAATCTTGGAAAGCCACAGAAAGCGTTAGGAAATCCCTCTGGGGGTTGAGACACCTATAGGTACTGCAAAAATATGCATTTTAAACTAAATAGACATGCCTCTTGAGTACTAATCGAGGCACACTGCAGAGGATGATGGGTTACCTTTTCAACCAAAATCCTTAAAATTCAGAAGGCTTTGTCTGCACGTAAAAGCTGAACCTTTTTTCTAATGCTACTTGCAGCTGAAATATAGCATATGAGTGTATAGGAAAGATACATCCATACTGCCATGGAAGTTGGCTAAGTGGAATTGCTGATTGCCATACTTTGGTGATCATTTAGGCTACCAGTAAGGCTGACTTCCAGGATCTTCAGCTCTGCAGAGGAGTTCTGAGTTTGAAGGGGTAAGGTGTAAGAGAGGTCTGCCCTCCCTTCAGGGGCTGCTGCTGCTGCTGTTTCTGTGCAGAGGCTCCAAGGAGCAAAGATTAAAATCATCGGTGGCATTTTTGATGAAATGTTATATTTTTGGATTGGCTTTGCTTCCTCTATAATTTTCCTTAAACGGAACATCGATGGCTACATTCTGTACATTTTGCACAAATATGAATTGAGTTTCACCACATGTTTTACTTGAGAAGGAAGGTAGCTGATGCACAAAAGTTAAATGACTTGGCTTGCAAGAAAATCTGTTTCAGAGCTAGCAACGGAAGACACCAGTACAGAAGAAACGTACTCTTCTGCGTACATTTCTGTGTTGTGTTTCTGCCTAAATAAGAAAGGTAAAAATATAAAATAAAGCCTGAAAATTTCTAGTGATACTCACTTCATAGCTTCTTTCATACAGACTCAAGATCACTTATGAGTAAGATAACCTTCTGGTGAATGTATTGTTTTCATTGAAACATCAGGATGATATTATTTTTGCTTTGGGCTCCATATTTTTATAATTAAAAACACAGATCTAGACGCTACACATTTTTGGCCTTTTTACCAAATACTGTAATATTATGATTAGATACAGAGAAGGCTTGAATGTTTTTGAGGAACCAGTATTGTTATCTTTCTTTTCCTCATCAGTCTTTCACAATGTCGATGTGACTTTTTCTCTGATTAACTCTTAAGATATACAGTGGCATTGGTCAGAATATTTCCATCAAGACTTTTTGGACAGAAAATGGCCTCTGATGATAGACGACTGTCAACGTTTGAATTTGTTATGGCTTTTAAAAACAAAATATTAGCATATTTGAAATTAATTAATGAGCCATACTTGCTGAAGAAAACCAAAACCTGTTCACATAAAAAGTAAAAAGAACTAAATCTGTGTAGGAATCTCTCCTGAAAATGGCAGTGACATTTTAATCCATCCTAGTACTGACTTCATCTTCCATGATATTATTTCCTAGAATTTGGATCCTTTAGGTTCATGTTGTACCCATGGAGGTTCTGGCACTGAATCTAGTGAAGTCATCATCCAGACCTTGCCCTGAGCCTGGAAACATGATGCGTATTTTCACTGTGACTACCAAGAGCTGTCTAAAATGGTTTCTATGGAAGTGTTTAAGACAACCTAAGGATAACAGACTCTTTGCAATGGCCAGAGTTGTCTTGTCCCATATTATTTGCAAAGCACCACTGATATATCAGAAAATATCATTGTTATAAGAAAAATATCATTGTTATAAGAAAAATGATCAATATAGGACTTCAAAATTCAACAGATTTGAAAGTTGCAGTGATATTTCAAAAAATTTTACGGAAAATTAACTTGCCAGATTAATTCTAAGAAATGTGTTTTTCTTAAGAGTGCTGAATGAGATGGTATGAAGAGTTCTGGAGGTTTCGCATGCCCAGGAGTTGATAGTACGTCTGTGTAAATAACCTTACCAAAAAAAGTCTGATGCGTAACTTCTGCTCCTTGCCTTTCTCCTCAGGTTTGCCAATTTGTCGTGTCTGTCAACGGCCTCAACGTTCTCCACGTGGATTACAGGACAGTGAGCAACCTCATCCTGACGGGCCCTCGAACCATTGTGATGGAAGTGATGGAAGAAATAGAGTCCTGAGAAGGAAAAAAACTCTTGCTGGACATTTTTGTGAGAGAAATAGTGACGACCATGGAGCGGCATGACACAAGGAGGCAGAATGTTGCTGTCTCTAAATAGACGGTTTTGGTTTTAGGGGAGGGGGGCTCTCTTTCATTTAACAATAACAGCGCTGGTGATTGCGCTAAGAAGTGAACAATAGATACCAGCATATTTTCACTAAGGACTTTTCTTTGCCCGACGGAGACAAGGTTAAGGCCTTTAGGTTGTCTGTCCAGCCATGTCTGCATCACTCAGAATGGTTTCCCACCTAAGAGGCCGTGCAGACTTCCCCACAGTCCACCACTGGATCAAAGCACTTCAGGAGATGAAAGAGCCAAATACTGTGAGGTCAGGATGTCACAGATGGTTTGCATGATACATTTACATTGGTAAACATCCTCCTGGCGTCCAGCTTTGTCCCAGGAGCATGTGCTGCTGCAGTTGCTCTCTCCATGGGCCGAGGGACAGCTGACTGAATGCTGGCTTGTTGCAATCAAACACAAACGAACTGCAAATGCATGAAAAAAAGGTGTTCATTCTCTGTAGGGAATACTCTGGTATGAATGTTTGGGTTTGACTGGATACACAGATTATTCTAGAAAGAAAAATACAAGACCATGCAAATGGAAAAGCGTGCGGTACTTTTGCAATATCTGGCCTTTGAAAATTGTTTAGATGCCCATGCACTGGTTTGGGTGCCTCAAATATAAAATCTTGATTTTTTTTTTTCCTTTTCTGTAAGGAAAGGTGTCTCAGTCTTGTTGTTTGTCACTTTGGAGAAATTTTGGACACCTTTATTCCTAGGAGAAGAATATTTGGCGGGTTGAAGTGGGAAATTCACAGTGTTAGCATTAGCAATGATACATCCAGATGCTCCAGTAGAGAAAGTACACTTCAAATTGAAGCAATGTACTTGAATGTACATTAAGCTTGTCAGCACTTTCCAATCATCAACTGTTTTGCAAACTACAGACTTGCCACGAGTTGCATTTGACACTATTACTAATAAAACATTGTCTTTAACTGACTCTTACTCTTTTTCAAACAGCAGGATTTCTTCATTGATGAATTCATGAAACAAATCTTTTTTAAAAATGTATATATAAATGCCATATTCTGCTGAGTTAGGTGACTCCTCAGCTCGATGGTAATTGGACTGCATGGGTTTTCTTTGATCTTTGAACTGAATACATACATCCTTGTCCACAAAATTATAAATATATCTTGCAGACCTTCTCTGCTGTCTAAATTTTACAATTAAAGCTTGAATTTCTGTATGAGCATACCACAAATCCTTCAATTACGGGGTGGGGAAAGAATTTTTCCTCAAATAATTTTGAAATACGTTTTGTATTAAAAATTGTTCTCACTAAATACATTGCTCTTGCAGTATGTTTTTCGCTGACTCGAACACTTTTACATCAAGATACAGCAAGTCTTCAAAATCACATATGCCTGCAGCTTTGTAGGTAGAAGTCCATGTGTTCTTTGTTTCTGATGTAGTATATCCGTGGTTGATTTTTCACCATGAAAACTTCTCATATTCCACTAATATGCAGCAGTGCAGGGAGGTATAAAACTGCAGCCGCTAACTTGATATTAACCAGGCACAAAAGTGTTTGGAAGATTCTTCCGAAGTGTCACTCAGTATGACAGTTTATCCCTATTGTACCCCAAAAAATTTTGGTACACATATATAACCCATAGCAGATTATATTCTAGAGTTTGTCTAAAATAGTTCAGCACATAATGTTATATGAGACTGTGACAACTGTTGATGCTATCCACTAAGAATGGTTGGAAAAAATCCTGTTGTCCCAGAAATGTGTGTATGCGCTACAGGTTTTTTGATTTTGTGAATCCAGGAATGCTTCCCCAAATACTTCTGCTTTCTTCTCTTTTTTGCCTGGGTTGTTTTGGTGGCTTGGTTGGTAGATACTTTGTACCACTTTAAAGTAGAAATTCTACATGTTAGGCTAGGTTAAATATTAAAATGTGAAGGATTTTCTTAGCAAAATGCTAATGATTCTCTCTAATGTCATCGTGGATTCTTCTGTCTTACATCTCTTGCCTTAGTTAATATTCTGCTACAAGTTCCCCGTAGCTTACAGATAATTAAGAAACTGGGTCAGAATTTAGCTTAATAATGCATTACAGAGTGCACTTTAGACTTGAGCAAAAAGAGTGGGGATGGGGGCAGGGAGAAATCTGTGCATATCATTATGTTACAGATTGGAGATGGCATTTTCATTTGCGAGATAAGTTACTCTCTATCACAATTTGAGCGCCATTACTTGCCTGCTGTTTAATGGGGATTTCCATATTGTGTTCTCAACTTGATTGGCAATCTGGAATTTAATTAATTCTTTCCCTCTTCAATGTGACAAAGGTATTCAAATTATCTCTGCAGTGAAATTTTGTATTTTGGAAAAAAGGATGCAAAGTTAACAATTAAGCTATGAAATGTATCATTTCCAATTAAATTGCAGTTTTTCTGCACATAGTGATACGTGCCCTGCGAGACATCCCATAGGAGTCAGTGTCAAACTCTCATGCACTTCAGAGGGCCCAGAATTTTGAATATAATAGAGCACCTTGCTTCCTGCAAAGTACCTGGGGAAATGTAAGATTATTCACAGAAGTGAGGCATTTCAAGAGACGCACGAATATCACAGTGTGGACTGAAGCAAGAAACCAGAAAGGAAAAAAACCCTGGCAGCAGCAGTAATAACTTTATTAAAAAGATAGGCATTTTTGTAAGACTTACTCTTATGTGATCGTGTTTTTGGTTACTATAGATCTTGTGAGATCCTCTAATAAATCTTTATGCCTTAATAACACAGATTAGTGCCACTCCTCTGCACATGTACATTTGCAAGTCATTTACAGAACATCTTCAAGCAATATAATAGTTAATTAAATTCAAGTAGCAGTTAAGCTAATTGGAGCATTAATTCAGTGCCATATTCCTCCTATTTTTCTTCTGTCATATTTCCTACAAGATACATAATTTTGATTACCTTTATCAAGATCAAATACTATGTGTATACTGCTGAACACAACTGGTTCCACAGCTAATCCCACGGAAGGCATTTCACTCATGAAATAATGCAATAATCCACTTCAAGTGTATCGGAATTTGATTGTCTCATTTTAGGTCTCCTTAGAAGCTGAAAATAAAATTGTTAGCTTCGAAAAGACATAGTGGTGTCATAGCAGCATCTGCAATACCAGTGGGTCTGTCCTGCTATGCTCTTCTATAAGATTACCTTCAGGAAGAGGTTTGGGAGGAAAAAGTCATGCAGGAGGAATGTTTGTCTCAGTATTTTCTTCCTTTTCTGGTTATATCCTCACTAATAACTACAGAGTGCTAGGGATGTGTCAAACGCTGTCCCACAATTACTGGTTTAACGGTTAGCATGTCCCCTTAGCATGGTCTAGACCTCTGAGAAAATTGCCCGAGTGTAGTTCAGAGAATAACATGAGATCAGAATTTGGGCATAGGGGTGCAGGCTGTGTTGTGCCACTTGGCCTTAGGACCAGAGAACAGTCCCTGTACCGATTTGATGTACTAACACAGACATAGCCAAAGAGAGTAGTCTGCGGATTAGGAAGAAGAAGAAGGGGTGACTGACTGCACTGACAGCTATGATGCATGGAGGTTTCCTTTTCCCTGTGGATGGAGACAGAATGATCAGATTATGGGGTAATGCTCTAATAATTTCAGATAACATCGGGAATTAAATACCAATTTTTAATGTTAGTTTTGCCAGATAAGAATTATTCTGATTTTAGAGACAGGAAAAACTGAGACAATATGGTTTGCAAAAATGTTTGCCTAATGCAAGACAGACTGAGAAATCAATTGTTGCAATTACGAGTCTTTTCTTCCCGGTGTATAATTAGAACTAAACCACTTGTATAAGTGAAAAAGCATGTGTATGTCACATGTATAAGTAAAGCTAGACCACACCACTCTTCAAACAAAGTGAGAGAACTTCTAACCTTTTACAATAAAACTGCCATTAAAGGTTTCCATAAATCACACTTTTAAAATTTGTCTGTTTTTATCTGGTGAGTGGTGTGGCTTATATTTTTCACTTACATGTGTTACTTATAAAAACAGAAATAGTAACTGCCAATGTAATGATTCCTTTTGCATACACACAGTGCAGATAAAAATATCATTGATGTTCCAGAGATGCTGAGTGATTTTAAACCATTAGATTTCTCTACAAACTTGTACCTAAATAAATATTTACACATTCATTTTAAACTGAGCCATTCATCTAAGAATGTCAAAGAATGCCACAGGCCTCCGTGATACAATGAATTTATACTATAAAGACAGTGTTTCACGTATAGATACTTAGCCTTTATACTTGTAATTCCTCAGGAAAATTCAGCAATATTCAGAAGGGAATAGCTATAACTGTCAAACTGAATGTCCTCTAGAAAAATGGCTGTTGTTTTGCACTTAAGTATCCATTCTCATATTGTCCGTGGGAGCTGTGAATTTCCAGTACTGTTGAAACTCAAGTCGCATAAGCACACACTTAAAATTAAATGCTTAGCTTCAAGAGCAAGCATTTGAAGCAGGCACTGTACGCTAGGTAGCACAAATCGTTGTATTGCYGCTTATATAAAAACGCTGCCATACACACATCGCTTTCCCATCTTATGTCACCAGTTTGCAGGTGATTAGAGCCATAGGAAATTCTCTTCTTTTTACGTGCGACTTCTTGCTTCTGTTCCTAAGGCGCTTCTACCCAGAGACTTCTACAAAATGGTCTCCAGATTATTGTGCGTGGACAGCTAGTGGCATGCAGGCCACTTCAAAGATGGGTTTACCTTGTGCCTGGGCAGCTGAACACCTCCTCTACTGGGAAACGCTCCTGCTGCTGCTGCTGCATGCACCCAAGCAGGCCAAGCTGGGGAGCACTGGTCTAAAGGACAGCCCAGGCTGTTTTGCCTCTACCAGTGATTTATGGACGTATTTMGTTTTCTTTCCTGTTCTTCTACTCCTTTTGCCACATAGTTAACACTGGTCCTGCTTTCTGCTTCCAGCTCAAAAATTGGTTCTTGAAGGTCTTGATGGCCCTGCTTTCTTTGTCATTTTCACTAGTCTGTTTTTGAGTGGCTCTTTATCATGATCATCATCACTAGCTTTTCATAAATCAGCAGTGCTTATTTATCAAGCCTGAGATTTCAGGAAAATGGGTGAACTGGCTGCTGCTTTACTATCAAATGATAGCTAACATACAAACAAGGCCTTGAGGTAAGAGAACAAAATAAGGCAAAGTTACCATAATGATGGAATAAAATTCATTCAAGGTATAAAATACCACCACGCCTACTCTTAACAAAGCTTCATATGGTTCATAACACAGTATGGGCCATAGCTTTCATGGGCTTTCTCAGATTATGGAGAGAAAAGATGAGAGACCTCCAAAGAGTGTTGTTTTCTTCCCATCCTCCGGATGAGCTACCACAGACCCTCCGCTCCTTCCCTCCATCACGTCCCAGCTGGAGCACAGCCTCCCAACCATAGCTGGGCTTAGAACCACATAAACTCATGTCTTCAATGCAAATTGTAAATGACTGGAGAATTTAATCATTAGGATTTATGTTTTCATCTTCAGGTTTTAGAGTTCCTTGTATTAAACAGAAAAAAAAAATGTGTTTTTCTCCCTCTATTCTATGCTTTTCCAATTAGGAAATGCTCCTTTTTCCCCCTCAGGTTTGCAGTGGAACTTGTGATGAACAGAAATCATACTTTCCTGTTTGTACCCAAGCATAACTCAGGGAATACTAGTTCTTACCTGCACTTCTCAGGCAAACCTCCACTGAGTCTCCCTGGGAAAATTTTACCTGAGCAAAACCCGCAATATGATGCCTATTACTAGAGTGTAGCTGGAAAATACAGAGTATGTACAAACCATTAGTTTTTGCAAAAAAAGTCAAGTTAGCTTGTTTTAAAATTCTTCTTGATGGTTTTAAATTAGAAGCAAAATGCGTGTTGAACCCAGAAGAGCATCCGTCAGGCAGGTGCGGTGATAGGGTGTAGTACGGAAAGGTTCTGTCCTGTTATGTTTCTTAATAGCAGCACAGAGGAGAAAAATATTGTAGTTTTATGACTAAATTTACAATTTACATTCTTAACCCTGTCTTCTCAATAAGAACAAGGTTGTAATTAATACTTCTGCATTTAAGAACATTCAAGCATAAAATGCACTAGATGATAAGAACATAGTAAAGATATGTTTGTTTGTGAAATATTTCCRTTTCAAATGTAACAAGTTACCCAAACAAAATATTTCCTTTAAAGAAAAAATTTTCATTTACAATGTGAAGTAATGAAAAAAATTTTTTTCATATCTTTGATTTCTAAAATCTTTATACAATATTTATATATATGTGCAAACACTGCATGTGTCTACTAAAAATAAATACACATGCAGATAAGCAGGCTTGACTGAACAACT
The DNA here is from genome assembly GCA_035582835.1 of Phoebastria nigripes. NCBI lineage: Eukaryota > Metazoa > Chordata > Aves > Procellariiformes > Diomedeidae > Phoebastria > Phoebastria nigripes. Next base: position 616,590 of record JAYKAV010003221.1, on the reverse strand, counting down.
GCTTTGTCAATGGAGTCCAGCAATGGGGCTAAACTGAGCTCTTTACGTTTATTAGCAAAAGTTTAATTAAGCGTGATGTTGAGCAAAGCCTGGGAAATATTAAGTGATTCCACTCGGAAGAAGTGCTTAGTAGTTTGCAGGATCAGGAATCCATTTAATTTCTGTTCTCAGAGTGGCCTAACAGCCTTGCTTTACCTGCAAAGTATTTCTAGAAACAAGATAAGATTTTCTTAAAACTCGTTTAAACATTGCAGATGGAACTGACTCGCTTTTATGGGTTAACTCGGAAAGGAAGAGACATGAAAGTAATTAAGATCTTAATGTTACCTTTTCCTGTTGCCTGTTTTGTTTTATAAGCGTTGTCAGCTGAACGGCTTTTTGAAGGTAACTTACTGCACCCTTTTGTTTGCTACTGCAGTTTGGGATGTGTGTGTGCTTGTTTGTTTTGCCAGAATCAACAAGATCCTGCTGAATATTAAAAAAATTCAATATTTCATTTTCCATTACACTCCAGCAAGCAAATCATCTATTACAAAATGTGCTTAAAAGAAGCATTTACAGAAGGGTGCTGAGTCACCCTCTTAAATGTTCAATTTTCATGATAAAATATGCATTACACTTTTAAAATTGTGTTTCATTACCCACTATACATGTATCTGCATGATTGTATTATTGTTCATTCTCCTAAGAGATTATTTTCCAAGTGTTATTGATTCACCTTCCTTATAGCAGCATCAGTATTCCATTCCAGAGACCATTTAAATATAAATCCGCTTGACCTCATCTCCTACATAGTCACAGAAAAAAATCTTCTCTTCTGATTCAGTTGGAAATTGTATTTGGAAGATGAAGGCACAGAAAACATTTACCTTAACTCTCACTGATTACTATTTCTTTTGTGAAAAACAGACAATGCTGTCTTAATGTGCAGAGCTTCAGGAAGCCRCATAATACAGGAATAAAAATTTTATAATTAAGGTCAAACTGTCCACATTTTAAAGGCTCTTTGATGATACCCTTTTCCAGGTTATCATGATTAACTCCTAACAATGGGCTTGTAATTGCAAAGGTGACCTTTGGCATGTGGGCTAATGCAGTGCTCTTTCCCCCGATCTGCAGATAATCTGAAAAAGCATCGCAGCAGGGTGATGGCATCTACTTCTACTTACCTAATTGGAATCTGAACTCAGAAACCAGGGTCTTGATTCTGTTGCATACACGTAAATGTTGAGTGCCATCAAAGATGCTTTAGGGTATTTGAGACATTCTTATGGGACAGAGAGGACCTATGGGGAAGCCCATGCCCCTTGAAATCACATCTAGAGACTAAGTCCCAGAGGGTGTCTTAAATACTGTAGGATACTTCAAAAGGCATGAGACACCGATATGTGAACAACTGAATGACATCCCTAATAACCACCATTTAATATCAGCTAATTCAACTGTCTTAATGCTGCTAATTTTATTGGAGTTACTCAGCTGTATATTCAATTAGCGCTGTTGATGGGAAAGAACTTCCTGGCTATCCAGCCAATTCTCCGAGAAGTCGTTGCACAATTGTATCCTGCAGAACTGACTGTGACAATGTGCTATTGTTAAATGTCGCAAGAAATGCGTCTCCTTTACCTTTCCTCTTTCACTTTTTGTCAAGATGCAAAGTGGCCTCTCACCCAAGGACAGCTTTGTTTCTGAATTGTCTGTGGCCAGTCAAGGGGAGCAGAGCCATTTGTCAGTTGAGCTGTAATTTGTGTGTATAAATGCTCATACATAATTACTCTCTGCATGTTTCAGCAGCCTCTTCCTGCTTTTTGGGTGTTACTGTTTTTAAGTTGTCCTGAAAAGTACTAATTTCACCTAAGGAGTCACAACAAGGCAGCAACCTGCTCCCATTAGGGAAATGAGATCATAAGGAGTGGCAGCTACTGCAGCCACAGCAGATGAGAACAGAGGCAGCAGCAGCCGAATATTTCCACTTAAACTCGAGTTTCATTCCACTGCTTGCAATATGACAGGTATCGTAGCTCTCAGGTGTCCTGAAGTATTTATATACCTCCTATACACTTCAGTGATGGCTCTCCCTACTATGTCCCTTGCACCACAGTCAGTCACATATCTCAGTGTTTGACATCTCAGCTCTTGGTACAAGGGTAGCTTCTACTCACTCCCTGTTGCAGAAGGGGGACTGAGGCAGTGTCCAAAACCAAATGAGGAATTCAAAGTGAAATTTATAGAGAATTTAGGTGCTGACATAAAAAAAAAAGTGCATCAAAAATACCTGTTAACCCACGTAGGTGTTTAGAGGGCCATCAGTATTGAAGATCTCACCAGTAGTTACCTAACGTGCTGTGACCGTATGCCTTACTGGCTGGCTTATACATCTTCACGTTCAATAGGTTTTACAACTGGCAGCACATCCTCAGGCCCCCGACTCCCACATCCACCATTCTCCAAGTGTCACCAGATGAGCTCCTAGATCCACAGTAGAGAAGGTAAAACCCACACAGGCAACCTGGATACCTAAAGTCATCCAGGAAGCCTGTGGAGAAGCAGAGCTGAAACTTGCTCTCTCAAGACGTTGGCCACTTTGCTGCTGGCTGGACAACCCTTCTACTCCACGGACTTCAGAGGGGAAGCAAGGCACACACCCTCTAATGCAGACAGACAGCAGTCCCCTGTATTGACTGCAACCCATGGGCTTCGTGGCAATATTACCCTTTATGTATGTGGTGGGTTGACCCTGGCCGGATGCCAGGTGCCCACCAAAGCTGCTCTATCACTCTTCTCCTTGGGAGGACAGGGGAGGGAAAATATAACGAAAGGCTCATGGGTCGAGATAAGGACAGGGAGAGATCACTCAGCAATTACTGTCACGGGCAAAACAGACTCAACTTGGGGAAAATTAATTTAATTTATTACCAATCAAATCACAGTAGGTTGATAAGAAATAAAAACTAAATCTTAAAACACCTTCCTCCACCCCTCCCTTCTTCCCGGGCTCAACTTCACTCCGAATTTTCTCTACCTCCTCCCCTGAGCAGTGCAGGGGGACGGGGAATGGGGGTTGCAGTCAGTTCATCACACGTTGTCTCTGCTGCTCCTCCTCACACTCTTCCCCTTCTCCAGCATGGGGTCCCTCCCACAGGAGACAGTCCTCCACAAACTTCTCCAACATGAGTCCTTCCCACGGGCTGCAGTTCTTCATGAACTGCTCCAGTGTGGGTCCCTTCCAYRGGGTGCAGTCCTTCAGGAACAGACTCCTCCAGCGTGGGTCCCCCACGGGGTCACAAGTCCTGCCAGCAAACCTGCTCCAGCGTGGGCTCCTCTCTCCACGGGGCCACAGGTCCTGCCAGGAGCCTGCTCCAGTGTGGGCTTCCCATGGGGTCCCAGCCTCCTTTGGGCACATCCACCTGCTCCAGCATGGGGTCCTCCACGGGCTGCAGGTGGATATCTGCTCCACCGTGAACCTCCATGGGCTGCAGGGGGACAGCCTGCCTCACCATGGTCTTCCCCACGGGCTGCAGGGGAATCTCTGCTCCGGTGCCTGGAGCACCTCCTCCCCCTCCTTCTTCACTGACCTTGGTGTCTGCAGAGTTGTTTCTCTCACATATTCTCACTCCTCTCTTCTCCGGCTGTAGTTGCACAGCAACTTTTTCCCCTTCTTAAATATTTTATCACCGAGGCGCTACCACCATCACTGATGGGCTTGGCCTTGGCCAGCGGCAGGTCCATCTTGGAGCCGGCTGGCATTGGCTCTATCGAACATAGGGGAAGCTTCTAGCAGCTTCTCACAGAAGCCACCCCTGTAGCCCCCCTGCTACCAAAACCTTGCCACGCAAACCCAACACAATGTATTTTGAATCTTCCGTAGCTGTAAATTTGTTATTTGCAACCCCGTATGTTCAGTATTGGCAGGCTCTTGTCACCAGTGTGCCAGGTACCCGTCATGTGCAGTCAACCTGCAAGCTCCTCAGCTCCACAGTCCTCTCCAAGCTCCCCTTCCTCCCAACCCTTCCGAGGGAGAGGCTCCCTCTGCAGCAAGCCTCAGTGCCAAACTCCGCAGGCTGCCAGCTGAGCTTGCCGAGGGCTGGATCAGGCCCTCGTCCCCGGGCGTGTGGGAGGATGTGGAGGCCAAACGGCAGGCCGCCTTGCGCAACCAGCCCCGTGCCGTGCAGCGAGAGCCATGTTTACCCAAGCAAAGCCACAAAAACAGTCTGCGGTTCGTAGAGAAGCCCATCGTACAAAACACCCTCAATAGCACATTCAGTTCAGGGCTTGATTTGTCCGGCACATTCCTGCCTATTGCTAAAAAGCAAGCATTGGGAAGCCCACAGGCTTTTCAAAGGAATAACATCATAGCTAAATAATGAGTATTGCTACAGATCATATAATATTCTTAGTAAAACAACATAAATGGGAATTTGTAAGTAAATATGACAGGTTAACATCCTTTGAACTATGACAACTGTAATATGTGGGGTTTGCTCATGTAAAAAGACTGTGAATTATGAAGAGTTCAGATGTTTAATTTTACCTCCATCAATAATTCTAATTTTATTACTGACATTAATCACATATAGAAAGCCATATAAATCTTACACACTTGCTAGGCAAGTGAAGAAAATTAACAGTAGTTTAACTAATGGTGTTGAAAATTCTTTGAGAATGCAGTTAGGCAAATGACAATAGTGAATTTAAATATTTATGGTGAACTTGTGTTTTATTTACCCACTTGAAAATCAGGAATAATTCCATTAACTGTACAAAAATGACACTTGACTATAAGAGTAGAAGTAAAATTACAGTCTGACCTTTTATTGGCAGGTTGATTTTAACAGCAGAAAGCTAAAAGACAACTCATATTTAGGAAATTACTTTGTAAATCTGAACTGGACTTGCCCACCAAATGCAGCCTTGGTTTAATATGAAATATTATTCAATGTGAGAAGTGCGGATTTGACTATGATGATTCTCTAAATCACTCTAGAAAAAAAAAGACAACAAAAAAGAGAGCAGATGCTCATCGTGACTACTGTCAATACAGAATTACGCTGTTCCACTGATATACAAGGTGGTTATTCAGCATCACTAAAGCACCAAGTCTTGTTCAGGCACTTATTTTAATGAGTTACTTTAAGTGTGGCACACATTAGGCTCTCACCTAATCCTGTGAACCCAGAAATAAATCACGGCACTGCACTCTTACGGTGTTCATCTGTTTGTTCCTCTGTTTAGGATATTTTACCTACCATGAAATATTTTATAAGTTTTATGAGGAAAATTTTTGAAAATGAACACAATGTACATAGTAATCTGAACTTACTTGCCCTGTCTTGTGGTTGTAATACTTTCTGAACATGGCAAAAGGCCAGGGGTGGAATATTTTTTAAAAGATAAAATATATAAAGAATGTAGCACACTGGAGAAACAAAGCTGTTCTTCACTTTTTCCAGTTATTCCTTTTTTTCTTTAGAGTGCAGGCAATAACTACCCAAGTTTTTAAAACTATCAGCAGATACAATGCAAAGAAAATGAACTTCAGGCTGTAGAGAAGGGCAGAAACATGATTTTAGGAAATACACCTTTATGCTTAACAGTTGACATCAGTAACAAAATGCATCGTTACTGCTTGTTCCTCTTTGTGCTGGTTTTGGCTGGGATAGAGTTAATTTTCTTCATAGTAGCTACTATGGGGCTATGTTTTGGATTTGTGCTGAAAACAGTGTTGATAACACAGGGATGTTTTCGTTACTGCTGAGCAGTGCTTACACAGAGTCAAGGCCTTCTCTGCTCCTCACCCCACCCCACCCAGCTGGGGGTGCACAAGAAGTTGGGAGGCGACACGACTGGGACAGCTGACCCCAACTGACCAAAGGGATATCCCATACCATATGACGTCATGCTCAGCATATAGAGCTGGGGAAGAAGAAGGAAGGGGGGACATTTGGAGTGATGGTGTTTGTCTTCCCAAGTAACCGTGACGTGTGATGGAGCCCTGCTTTCCTGGAGATGGCTGAACACCTGCCTGCCGACGGGAAGTGGTGAATGAATTCCTTGTTTTGCTTTGCTTGCGTGTGTGGCTTTTGCTTTCCCTATTAAACTGTCTTTATCGCAACCCATGAGTTTTCTCACTTTTACCCTTCTGATTCTCTCCCCCATCCCACTGTAGGGGGGAGTGAGCGAGCGGCTGTGTGGGGCTTAGTTGCCAGCTGGAGTTAAACCACAACACTCTTTTACTCATGCAACACAGAGGCAGCTAATGGACAGACCTCTGGATGGCTCTGCATGACCTGGTGGAGAACTGCTCAGAGAGAGCTGCTGTGTGTGAGAGCTGAGCCTGAAGCTTACTGAATTTCAAAGGTGCTTATAGCTCTCTTTAAAATAAGCTGATCCTATCCTCCCTCTTCCCTAGCAATGAGTTTCGCTCTTGATTTTAATGGAATACAGTCAAATCCCAATCAAGTTGCTTTTATCATAGATTCAAGTCCTCATTGTAGACCCCTACAGTTTGCATATCTTAGGTCCAGTGAAGAATTATTTTACTGAGGAAGGCTCATGGCCCCAAAACCCCACTCTCCTCCTATTCATTTTCCCAGGTAGGCTTTCCAGGCTGGCAGTCTGAACAATGATGGAGAGCAGGGAAGATGGGAGGGGGAGCTTTCCAAAGGTTAATGTCAGTCAAAGAATAGTCTGACTCCCCCATGGAGAGTTACCTGTGCTATATGGGAGACAGGGAGGCAAGTTATTCCTTTGGCTGGCATCGGGAAAAAAGAATTGAACAGGATAGAATAGGAATATGATCCATCTTGATTTAATTGATCTGCTGTCTAATTGTCTGTATACTCAGTCTCTTACACAGGCTAATATTAGCTCTAATGAACCAGCATATGCAGAAGCAATACGAACATACAGTTTGTTACTACAAGGACTCACATGCTCGCTTCTCAGTGCAAAAGCATTCAGAGCTTCCAGATTTTAAGGACTAATTCTCCAAGTCAAACCTTCCCCCTTGAAGGGATGGACTGGCTGACGACCCAAACAGCAGTAACTCCTTTCCACGTGCTGAATTATTGTTGTTATTATTATCAACATTGTGAAATGCCCAATGGCCTAAAGCAGATGTTTTGGCTATTCTTCCAAGACTGCAAACCTTGGGACAGAGATTTTGTTTGTGCTAGATAGTGAAGAACATCTACTATTCCACCAGTGTCTCTGAAGATTGCGCTGTAAGAAACATCGCGCTCTTCAAGGCTTTATTTTCCTCAGGGCCCTGTTGTAATCTGACTTACCTTAAGCACTGTGCTAATTTAAACAGGCCCTGGCCAAGTTTTTTCTGTGAAGCGTATGATAAAGAACATTACTGCGGCCAGTGCCAGTATTACAAGAACATTTAAACTAGCATTTATGAAGGATGCCACCAGTAAATTAAAGCTTGCAATAAGGCCCAAACAGTGATAATCTAAAGGAAACAGCAAAAAAAGAGATGACATGCAGATTACAGTACTTTGTCAAAAAGCCCGAGATGAAAAGTCAATCACTACAGTTAAATGAACAAATACTGGAAAATGGAGTAGCATCATGGATGGAGTGTTGCTGAATGTCCTATTTTTACCTGGGTTTTGTGAAGAACATGGGTTGAGGTGATGTTCAGTGCAAGATCCAGATGCTGCAAAAACTTGCACAACTGCATAAAATATAGACTCTGAGTGTTGAGAGTGAGGGCAAAAAAGAAAAAAAAAGGCTAACCCAAAAGCTTTTGAGATGTTCTCTGCTTTTTCTGGTTGTAGACTACTGCCTCTCCTTTTTACAGCTTTCACATTCTTTGTCACAATACCCTATAATTCTTTAAGTCATCAGATTAATCAATGCTTTGGAGCATAATTACTGCCGGCTATTTGTTTAAGGCTAGTATATACACTTGCTTTCCTCCTGTGTAATTTCCTGTTATTTTTGGCTTTATATTTAAGGCACTTAAGTCCTGTTCAATGGGAAGTGTCCAAGCACTTCCTGGGTGCATATGCGACACAGAGAGCTAGTTCTGCAACACATGCAGAGCAGAACCAAAACTTTGCCTCCTTCTTCTCTTTATCCTAACAATTCTTGGCAAATCTTGAGACAGCAAATGACCATTGCAGTCTCAGGGACAGCTCATTGACAACAGTCACACATACTCTTGCAATGTATGACTCTACGACTGTAGCAGTAATCCTGCGCAGCACTGCAGTCCATCCCATGGCAGCACCTTCCTCTCCGTAGAGGAGCTTTTGGCTGAGTGGAACCCTTCTGCACAGAAGCTGAGTAATACAGGTCTTTACAGCTGATCATTTCTCGGCTCTTACAATGTAGATCAAAGCACAGGAACTATTAAAGTGCGTTTTTTTAGTAGACACAGTACTTGAATTTGGATACACAGAAGCTAGAAAGATAGAGGTTTTTTAATACACAAAAGAGATTTTTGTCCAAGACTGCCCCCCTCTGTTGTTGCTTCACAACTGAAAAAAATGTTTAAAACTCCTGTAAATTCTTCTTCTGGTACCTGATAGTGAGATTTCCAGTATACTGATTTTTAGTATTGATATTTATTGGAAAAATTAACTGACAGTTATTTCAGCTGCTTAAATGCCCCTGAAATATAAAAATGGAAGGCATGCTGAATTTCTTCAGTGAGTATTTGAGTGGGGGTAATTCTATTGAGCTGTTTGCAACAAATGAAATATTCATGTTTGTCTTGGCTTTCTCCATTCACATTTTGTATAAAACTACTCTGAAACACAGGCTACGATTTTTTACAATAATAGCTTTTTCTTTGGCAAATACAAATCGCAGTACCATTTCTCTTTCATAAAATTTCTGCTAAGGTCAATTCAGTATTTTATTTGGGGAAAGCTAACKTTATGTATTTAACATATGCTTAAATAAATATTGGAAAACTAAGTCTGTTCTTGAAAATTTCAATTGTAATGCTTAAAAATGTGTAGGGGAGCAGAGYACCCATCTCTGAATCTCATCATCCACTTCAAATCCCTTAAAACAAAAGCAGCAAAGAGAACCTGGCTGTTTAAAACTGAACAAAGGAAACAGTTTAGATGATGAATAAAATTTGTGAGCAATACAAACTGCTGTCTTAAAGGAGAGTTTTATTCAGGTGTTTATTCAGTGGCAAAAAACCTCGTGTGTTGTTACGTGATATTATTCTAGGATACAACTCTATTTTTCAGAGTCTGATGAACAGACATGCTTTTCTAAAAATTGCAAATTAGAAAAACTGAAAATTCATAGTTTTGCATTAATCGACAAGCTGGAAAAATCAATCATTGAACAGCATTTAACAAATCTTGCTCCTCTTGTCAAGAATTTTACCCTCATGGACACATGTACTAAAAAAGTGCTTAAAGTAGATTGAGGCAGATCAGAGATGGGTAACTATAGCATTCAAGATTGTATAGGGTAGGATCTGAGACAAGAAGCTCAGCAGGAGACAAACAAGAAGCTCTGCTTCTTTTAGGTAATAGCTTAAGATACATGTTATTTGGAAAGGAATTCTTCCTTGTTCCAGACATCTCTTGTATTCATTACTCAAGATATATATTAGAGAGACCACTGTGGTATTGCTTCCAGCTCTTACTGGGTTTAAATATTCATTTCAGCCTGGATTTCATTCCAAAGAAAATTACTTCTGGCACAGACAGCCAGAATCTGTTGGTCTCTGTTTGTTCAGTAAAAAATGGGGGGAACCGTTCCCTCACTGTGTTACATTGTACCATTGGTGGCCTGCAACTTAATCTGCACCGCAGTGTAATCCAGTGAAAAGAAATCTGCACTCACTTTTGCCAGCCCAGTGCCGTATTTGTGCCTACCTATTTCGCTGCTGGTAGATCCAAACATCATAAAGTCTGGTCTTTCCTCTTTCCTGAGGGCGCCCCTGCCTCCGTGCTAGCAGCCTCCCAGGATTTGCCCGTCAATTGCAGCGCTCCCTCGGGCCGGTTGATGAAGTCTCAGCATGCAGCGTGGGAGCAAGTAGGAGCAGCGATTACGGATTTTGCATTTTGACTGCAATGTTGTTTATCTCGACTTTAGTAATGCTTTCTCCCATAACTTCCTCATAGACACACTGATGAAGCATAGGCTAGATAAGCGGACAGTGACGGGAATTGAAAACTGGCTGAATTGCTGGGCTCAAGGGGTTGTGATCAGCAGCATGAAGTCCAACTGGAGGTCAGTCACTAGTGATGTACCCCAGGGGTTGATTGGAGCCAATACTGTTTAACCTCTTCATTAACGAACTGGTCGATGGTGGAGAGCGCACCTTGAATGAGTTTGCAGATGGTAAAAAACTAGGAGGAGTGGCTGATACACCAGAGGGTTGTGCTACCATTCAGTGTCCTCAGGAGGCTGGAGAAATGGTGAAACGGGAACCTCATGAAGTTCAGCAAAGGGAAGTGCAAGGTCTTGCCCTTGGACCCCAGGCACCAGTACACMCTGGTGGCTGACTGGCTGGAAAGCAGCTTTGCAGAAAAAGCCCTGGGGGTCCTGGTGGACAAGTTGACCGTGAGCCAGCAATGTGCCCTTGCAGCAAAGAAGGCCAACAGCCTCCCAGCCTGCACGGGGAAGAGCATTGCTAGCAGGTTGAGGGAGGTGATCCTTCCCCTCTACTCAGTCCTGGTGAGGCCGCATCTGGATGCTGGGTCAAGCGCTGGACTCTTCAGTACAAGAGAGACATGGGCTTATTGGAGTGAGTCCAGTGAAGGGCCACAAAGATCATTAAGAGCTTGGAGCATCTTTCCTAAAGAGGAGAGGCTGAGAGAGCTGGGATTGTTCAGCCTAGAGAAGAGAAGGCTCAGGGAGATCTTATCCATATGGATAAATACCTGAGGGGAGGGAATGAAGAAGAGGGAGCCAGACTCTCCTCATTGGTGCCAAGCAACACGGTGAAAGGAAATGGATACAAATTGAAACACATGAAATTCCATCTGAACACAAGAAAACATTGAGGTTTTGTTTTTTTTTTTACTGTGAAGGTGGTCAAACACTGGAGTACATTGGCCAGAGAGGTTGTGGAGTCTCCATTCTTGGAGATACTCATAACTCAACTTGACATGGCCCTGGCCAGCCTGCTCTATCTGACCCTCCTTGAACAGGGGGGGTTGGACTAAATGATCTCCAGAGGTGCCTTCCAAGCTCAATGATTCTGTGATCCTGTGTCATGCTCATGGGTCCAGAACATTGCCCAGCAGGAGATCAGGAAACTCTTCCTGCTCCTGGCAGCCTGAGGGAGAATAAGCACACGAGCCCTCCCTGTCCAGTGAGGTAAGGTGGGCTCCTACCATATGGGCACATAGGCACATCAGAGAGGATAACGTCACTTCTCCGGTGGACTGCCTTTTCACTGCAGCTGTGAGGAGGCTGTGGGTGCAGAAATTAGCGGCTGGGGCTCCAGTTTCTCGGCAGGCTGAACTCAGCCTCCCTGCTGCTCAAGGACTATAATGTGTGGCTGAACTCCCTCCCTAAATGGATCTGGATAAGCTACACTTGTCAGAGGCTAAGAAGAGGGAGCTTAGCTCCTAGCCATGTCTCCAGGCTCATACAGCTATGTCTGTTCCTCAGCATTGGCCGGAAAAGGGCTCAGCAACTAGCTTAGATGTTGAAGTGTAAACCCAGGATAGATGAATCTCACCTCACAAATCTAAAGGGATCTAATTTGACTGCAGAATGAAAAACTAACTTTATGAAACACTAAACTCGTTATTCTTCCTGTTACCTTCTGGAATCCTTATACTGACATATGAACATAAAAATACAATGACGGAGAAATATTTTTATTTTTCCATCTCCCTATGTTCCCTTTGCCCAGTTTTGCTCCCTTCCCTGCACATTTGGAGGAGCAGGACCAACCCTAAACATGAACAGTTACACTTCAACGGCCATGGCATCAATCTGGCTTCCTACGTATTCCTTTCACTTACCTCATCATGTGTAATAAACTTCAGATGAATAAACCTAGCAGCTCGCTAAAGTGCTGACAGCACTGAAATCTTCTAAAAAGTATCAAGGAAATGAAAATGACTCATCAGACATGCCGACCGATAACGAAGCAAAGCTGGACTACTCTGGCTGTCCCTGCCTAAAAATACAGCTGTAAAAAGCCACATTTGTGGGGTTGATAACAGAGGAACAGCTGTAGCACAAAGGAAGTCACTAGAAAAAAATATTTCACAAAAAATAGCTACCCTTTTCAGAAGTCATTTCACTGCATATTCATATCACAAAATAACCATGAAATTGTTTTAACTACTGAAGACAAGAAACTTTAAAAAGCAAGCATGGCTAATATGTTAAAGATGGTGTATCACAATTGCATTTTTCATTAAAATATTTTTTCTGTATTTTTAATTGGTGAAGAACATAGTCCTAAGTCCTTCTCCAATCTCTCAGCACATGACTTCAGAAATCACTTAATTATCGCAAGCATTGACAGACTGATCTTGGCAAGCCATTTTCCAAAGAACATTGTATATACCATCATATTTAATAAGAATTACAAAATTTAAAGCAAAAGTCAGCTATGCTTCACCTGAAGTATCACCTCTGTCTTTGTGTTCTTCAGTTCTTTTAATAGCAAAAAAAAAGAAATTTCTAGGAATTGTTGTTAGGCCTAGGGACTAGTTCAAGTCACGCAAATACGGATATCCATAGTCAAAATCTTTGAATGTGACTGGAGTTTTTGGATGCTAGAGGAAAGAGGGCATTTAAAAACGTACATCTCTGTGTAAGATATATTAATTTAGGATATAAAATCACTAGTCACCTTTAAAAACATTATTGTAATAAAAGAACACAAGACTTGATTAGTTTTTAATTATTTGCAATTTAAAAATATTCCCCAAAACTGATATTCTTATTTCCCAAAAGTCTTGTGAAAAATGGCACCACAATTGACATTACATTTATTAATACATCAGAAAAAGTCAGAAAAATATTCTAAGTATATCCTGAAAAGCAGAAGATACTCTAAAAAGCTGAGGATTGATAATTACAGTGTAATTCTTCCCCACAGCCACCCAAAATATCCATTGTTTTGGTTTCTATTCAGTTCCCACAAATACTGCTGTCGGTGATCCATTACTTGGTTCAATCGTATCATTAGATATTCAGCCCAGTTCACTTTGAGCTCACCAGCCTGCACTAATTCTGTTCTTTATGGCACTGGCCTTGGATTAGTGGAATTGTTTCCAGCTGTGTTTTCAATATCATTCCCATGTAATCCTATTTATAGAAATTTCATGGAATCTATACTAGCCAAGCAAAGGATGGTCAACATCTTGTTGGTTTGAATACTTTTAAAATGTGGCGGCTGTAAATCATTGTGGCTCTTTTGAAATCACAATTCAAAATAGTGGAAGGTAAATTCATGAGGCAAATTCACATTCAGTAAATTTCTTCTGAAAACTCTGGGGGTTTTTTTTTGAAGGAAGATAAGAAGGAGACATTGGCAAATCATTTGTACATTAATATTGTGCATATTGTGATCTTACTCTATTTCCAGATGTGCAACTTATACGAACTCTTTCAAGGAAGCTTGACCTTTTAGCTTGAACTTTTGAACAACATGAGCTCTTCCTTGTAATTATGCAAGGAAATCTACCATGCTTTCCAGAGGAAGATGAGTAAAGCTCAATGGTAACAAGCATGATTCACTCTAAAAAGTGGGCAAATAGTGTAAAAATAGCATTGTAAATCAGGAAAATAAACTGATATTAATAAAATCAGCTGAGTTACCCTTGAAAGCATATACTTTGGATAAACTTAAAATATTAGTTTCATTGCTGATGCAAACAGGTGGTTAAAAATTAAAGTCATTTGAAGGTTTCAAAGAGTTACAGAATCTATTTATCGGTCAGTGGGATTCTCAAGACATTTTACTGTGAGTCCCAGTACTCTGACTAGATGCAGACACAGGATGGTGCTCATGGACTTTGCATTCTACATTATAAATCCGGGAAAAAAAAAGAAAGAGAGAGAGGGAGCCAGACCCTCCCTTTGGCAGGCTGTTCCTTGTCCTGCCCTGAAATACATGAGCCAGCAAGCAGTCACGGGTTAGGCTGATTTATCTCTACATTTACTGAGGCTTCAAGGGCATTGCAACTAGACCTATCCATCTGCTTCCTTGTCTTCTGGACATTATTGTTTAGCTAAATACATAAATTAGGCTCTGAAAAGGTACAAAATGTATCACATTTAGCATCAATGAGCCGARCATCTTATTGCTTTAGAGGAATCGTTAGTCTTGCAAGCTACTCTCTTCTCGACTGGTACAAAGTACTGGCCATTGCACACAGCTGGCAGTACAGTAGAATAACGGCAGAGGACAGGATCTCCCAGATTCCTAGAGCTGGGAGATGCTTTTTAGATCTAGGAATGCTTTTTAACCTTTGCTATAGAAAACAACTGGACTTAAAGAGTTTCTCTAAAGCTCAAACACTTCTGCATTTTCAGTGGAAAGATATCTGTGCACTGTGACTTCGGACAAGAGTCTGCAGGACTGGGAATCCTACTCAGCAACAGAAGGTCCTGCTTTAGAGTTTAGTCACAGCCACCTCCCTGAGACTTGCTGCCTTCCCTGGAAGGGGCTCCTACTTACGTTAAGAAAGGGATGCACATCTCTGTTAAACCTATGCCTGTTGTTTCTTAACTGCAGTCCTTCAGTGATTTCATTTGTAATTTTATACAGATGACCAGGCACGTTGTAATGAATATTTTCATTCACCTCTTAAATTCTTGGGACTTACAAACTTTGTGAGTAGTAGTCTTAATTGTAAATTCAGTAGGGAATACCATAGGGTAACTCATATTTCTACATGAATCTATATGCTGCAATTTCACATCCCCATTGCAGTGTCTGTGCATATGGCAAAAATGCACATATGTACTATGACGCTTTTAATCAAGGTTTATACTAAGCCAGACAAGTGCTGGAACACTTTATATAAATATTTCCCCGATGAATCACTAATCCACATATCGCAATACCTGGCACTGGGGTATACTTGCATTCCAAGCCATACTGCGGAGTAGGCACCTTCTAAATCATTTAAAACGAAGTGAACGAGGAACTTCAGGGAGAGGAAAACGAGTTAAAAGGTAGCAAAACCAGAAAAGAGAGGACAGTGAAAAGCACCGCACCTGCACATGTAACGCCGCCTGAAATCCCCCCTCCACCCCGGAGCCCACCCCGGCCCTGCCTCCCCGCGCACCTGGCCGCGCCCCCGCCGCGGAGGTCGGGCTCGGGGGCGGAGGGCTGGATCTCAGGCATCGCTCATGCCTCTTTTTTTTCCCCCCTTCTTTCCACCTTCTGCTCTATAATTGCCCGCCTCCTTTCGCTACCCTTTCGCCTTATCAGATGCGGCGCAGCGAGGGGAAGAGCGGCCAAAGGGGAGGGAAGCAGCTCTCCCGCAGCCGCCTCAACACCCACAGCCCCGCGTGAAAACGAGCGGCCGCACCCCCATCGGCTGCTCCGCCGCCGATGCCCGCGCAGGTCGGTGTGAGCTCCGCTTCGTCTCCCTCGAGGGCTGGGCGAGGCGGGCGGGGGGCTGGCTCCGGGGAGTTAAAGCCCGTGGGGGTCAGGGGCAGGAGCGGGAGGGCTTCCTACCCGCCTGCCCGGACACCCCCGCGGCGGCCGGAGCGGAGCCCCGGAGGGAGAGTTGGGTGAGGGAGGAGGAGATGGAGGGGTGGAAAGTGGCGAGCTTGAGGCGGGGAGGGAGAGCCCCTTAGCAACTCGTGCAAAAAATAATCATAATTAAAAAATAACCAGTCACACTTTAAAACGGAGGGTCTGGCTGCTGCCCGCGTCCCCCCGCGGGTGCATCCTCGCTCCCGCGGCGCGTCGAGGCAGCTCACTTTGCCCCGTCCCCTCACGCCCGGCGCCCGGAGGGTGTTATTTCAGCGAGCGGCTGCCCAGGCAGGCGAGCCCGCCCCTGCTGCGGCGGGCTGCTGCCGGCGGGGGGTTCCCGGTGGGCAGCCCCTGGGTCTCACAGGGCCCGTCCTTCGCCTCAGCTCGGCGGAGGCAATGGGTTCCCTCGCTGTCCCTTTCTTAACTTGGGGGTGGAACTCGCCGTCAAACGGGAGGCCCGTGGGTGCTGGTGGCAGGGAGCGCTTCGAAGAGGAGTCGGGGGGGGTGGGGGCTCAGGCGCGGCGCCGCGTTTGTGAGCCGCGGCCCCTCAGGCCAGGCTGGAGCCGTGTAGCGGGGGCTGTGGAGAGGCGAACGAAACGCGCCCTCCGGCTCGTGGCACCGCCGGCGGGTCTGCGAGAGCTGGGACGGAGTCCCCGCCTCGCCGCCGGCCCCGTCCGCCGCCTTCCCGCGCTTCCCGTGTGGGGGCGGCGGCCATGGCTGCGGGCCCGGCGGCTCCCTCGAGGCCGCGGCGGTGCCGGGGCAGGTCGCATTCTTCCTTTGGCCCAGCGGGATGTCGACCCCGAGAAACGTGTGCCTGTTCCCAGGCAGCGGGTGGACGCAGGGTCACCCTGCTCCATAACGAGCCACCGAGATAGAAGTAAACCCCGGGCTCCCATTCAGGAGGGCAGTGCTAACCCGCCTGCCTTGGGGAAGGGTGCCAGCCGAGGCGGCTCTGCCTCCTTGCCTAAGCTGGGTGCGCTTCTGCAGCTAGGGCGGTGTGGAGCACGACGGTGTACGCTAGTTTCTCCCGGGCTGGGAGGTCTCAAAGGCAGGCTGTTCCCTCGGGAGAAGGTGCCCTGTTGCAGACGTCCCGGGCAGGCCGGCGGCATGGAGCCCACCCGGGAGAGGAGCTGTGAGCACACGGGGGAGCGGGGCTCACCTCGTGGGCAGGGCTGTTGGCTTGGGAGGGTTTGGTCTCTGCTGCCAGGGCTATTCTGTCAGATAACTGTTTTATCAAATAGTTAATAAAAGGTGAAATATATAAAAAGCAGGAGGAATAGGATATTTCTTTTTATTCCCAGATAATGTCAGCCACAAGGTGGCTGCAGATTGGTGGTTGCCTTTCCTAGTTAAGTGAACCTTGAAGTGCGGGTCATTGCAGAGGTGAACTTGTGCCTAGTTTATCCGGCACCGGTTGTATGTATCCCAATATATCTTACTTCTCTGTGCAATGGCTTTTCTCTAAAAGCAGCAGTAGGGAGTGTTTCTACACAGGATTACCTGTCAGTATTTATAGCCTTTATTTGGGAGGAGGGTTTATATCAAATGTAGCAGATGGGGAATTGAGCCACCACTATGAGTGAATATTTTAATGTCTGGGTTATTACATGCAAAGAAATCCGCACATCGTCAGTGGTGACTGCATTGAAGAATGAGTTGTATGCTATTCTTTGGAGAGTCTACATTTACTTGCTCCAGGTTGTATTCCTGAGTGAGGGGAGAAGCATCGACACCCAATGTGAGATACACAAGGGATGTATTTCAGACTGTTTAAGACTTAACTCTCTTCGTTCTTCTTATTGCCTGTCCCTAGGCAACTGTCTGCTGACTGCTGACTTCYGTGGATCCAGTCCTTGGGTGTCTGACCTTTTGTGTTCATGTAGTAGGAAGCCTGGGTGCTTTGCTTGGGTTTCTGAATTCCATCTGGAGGATGTGTCCTAAGAACTGGGCATAGCAATACCCAAGTTTCTGGTGTACATCTTTGTTATTGGATCGATCTATTTGCCTCTGTCTTGAGAGATTTATACTGTAAAAGATGGATTCAAATATATATATTTAAGTGGTGTGAAATTTGTTGATAATTTGGCTAAAACTTAGGTAACCTCCTGTGGGGATGGAATTCACAATGATTAAGCCCCCTATATATTTCTAGGTGGCATATCAAGCATTCATGACTGGGATTTGCAACCAAGTCTTGGGATAACTATGGCAAATTGTAAATACTTGAAGAGAGGAGGAGATGTAGGTCTTATCCTCTTATCTGTTTAATAATTCTTGAGGTACTTCAGTCTGCCTCTTATATTAGATAGTGGTTGAACCACTTGCTTTGTGCCTTCCTCAGAATACAATGAAAACATGGAAGGCAAATTCAATGATGGTATGTTGGGAATATTAGAGGAAATGACACAGGAGGTAAATGGAGGGACCTGTAACACAGAAATACATAAACTAAAATTTACCAAAGTAAACCTTCAAATGCTGACTCTTTGTTGACAGCAAGAAATCTACTATTAATTATCTTAATATAATTATTCTGTAAAATACTAACAAGAGAGGGCAGCAAAAATTCTTCTTCCTGGCCCAGAAAATCCACTAAAACTAGTGCAGTAAAGTTGAGTGATAGATAAATGTTTATAAACACGATGTTACGAACATGTTGATGTATCTTGAGAGGTGCTTCTATATATGTTGAATAACTGTACTGGAAAGCGTTAAAGGCCAAGTTCAGATAATGAAATTTGTACTGTTCTTAACCTAGCTTCTGTGGACAGATAAATTACCCCTTCTGGAACTTGTTCTTTGGCACCAGAATTGCTTCCTGTAACCCAACTAGTTCACCTAGGACTACCTTGAGTGTTCATGTAGCACTGCACTCTAAAGTGTTGATGTTCCTAACTGATTAAGTTAGAGTAAATATTTTTGACTATGGTATTACCTACAAGTAGAATTAGTGCTTACTCAGCTGATACCCTGCATACCTTCTGAGCTGTGTCTGCTTTAGTCTCTGTAAGTGCCAGGTAGTACAATAGAGAGCACAGAATAAGTTGAGTAAGATAGAAAAAGGAAAAATAGAGTAGGCTGTAGAGGACGGTGAGAAGAGGACTTATGTTTCCTCAGGACAAAGTTCTGCCTTTTTTGGCAACTGATGTGCAAAATTGCTCAGTTGAACTGATCAATGGTTATTTCACTGGGGTTGTTGAGTACACACATTTGCTATTTTATGATAGGCTTGTAGGGCAGTTCTTATCTCATTTTTTTTATTACAGAATCCTGAAATACATAATTTAACATCCCATTCTGGATGCTTTCTGGATATAAAGTAGATAACAGTTTTAGTCCTACTTTGTTATCAAGAGCTTCAGAGTTTTCTACCACAGGTATCTTGATAAGGTGCTTGCAACACTGGATTGTATAGAGATACCCATTTTACCTTGTTATGCATAGCAAACTCTACTTCCAATACTCATGTATGCTTGGCAAAGAATATCAGTTTTGTCTTTACATGGGCTGAATTTTCAGAACTGTTGAGTGGCCCGAATGGGGTTCTTTGTCCCTTTCAGGTAAAATATGCTTTGGTTATAAAACTGCTGTCAGGATGAAATCTTGGCTCCACTGATGTCTATGGCAAATTCCTAATTTTTTTAAATGGAATCCAGATTTTGCCCACACTTTTCATTACAGTGGATGCCTTATCTTTGCAGGTTTAATAAGTTTTTTTGTTCTGTGTGTTTTCAGACCTGCTGATAGTGTGTGTATTGAGGGGAAGAAGATGCTTTGTCGGTATGAGATACACAGCTGTTTCTTCTTGGCTTTTTTAGCTGTCACAGCTTTCTTCATCAGTGATGCCCAGGGCCAAGGTAAGTCATAAATAAGAAGATGGAGCTTTTCACTCTGATGTGCAGTAATAGACTTTCTTATTCCAAATGCAAGTATTACTTCCCTCTTAGTAGGATGTGGATCCAGTACTACTGAAGTGAAGCAGGAGTTTTGCTGCTGATCTCAGGGGGGGAGTAGAATTATGTGTTCATGTGTGCTCCTTGAACCTAGTATCTCAAACAGCATAAATCTTTTTGCAAATTCAGGTGTCTCAAATGAGTTATAGGGAACATTTTTTTTTTTTTTTTTTTTACTCTTATTTACATGAAAGTACTGATCATAAATTGCTGTGACTGTCCTTTACATAATCAAGTAAGTTTGAAGGGTCAGCTATGATGCTAAGCTTGTATGGAATATATATTTTTTTCTTTGTTGGAACAGTAGCTATTGTAACACTTACATCATACAGTATTGCACAGGACTGTTAAATGTCACAGACTACTTCTGCAGCTTTTTTTTTAAATCTCCTTTGTGGGTATTAAAAGATACTGCTGAGATTGTTAGGCTTAAATACTTGTTGGATTGTATTGACAGTGGTTTGACTTCTAGAGAAAATTTATCCTATTGCTTGGGGAAGAAGGGAGGAAGAATGCCAATGAGTTTTTATGATTTCTAAAGAAAGATGTTTCTCTCAACTTTATATTTATGTAATCCCTTTGATATGAGACTGCGTAGGCATAACTGGGAGCAGAAATTGATCCTGGGTCTCTTCTAAAGCATCTTGTATAACGCATTATTCATGAGCACATTCAGAGAGTAGTGGCAACCTGAGGCTTTCCAAGTTCTGGTAAATGCAAGTAGCAGTGCTGTCCAGTCTGCGTGGCACTCAAGCGCTGGGGAAGCATACCATCTTGGATGTTTGGGAATCTGTGAGCGTTTTACAAGCCTCTCCCAGAGCTTAGGGACACATGTAAGCAGTAATATTTAATGTGGGCGATGTGAGGTGAATGAAGAAATACATGTTCCTAATGTTCAACACATCAATTCTGGTCAGAAATGAGGTCCAGAATGTTTGTGACTTAATGAGCCAATAAAGCAAAGCATATGGTTAGTCCTCTCTCTGTGTATTTCAGTCCTAATACATATGGTTAAGATTTGCAAAACAGGATTGGGGATTGAGATCCATCTCCAGAAAGTTTTGCAAAATTCCTTGAGCTTGGAAAACCATACTCTTCCCCCCCCCCCYTTTTTTTTTTTYCTTAAAAAGTTGATTTAATCCGTCATACGTAAGGGAGAAAACTCTCAAACTGTTAATACAATGAAATGAAGGTCAGAGAGAGTTTCTTCCACAATCATCACACCAGTAGAAGCTAGAGTTGGTGTACTTGATGAATAAAGAACAATACTTCCCTTGTTCTTATACTCTTTCAGTAAGCATCAGCTGCTGAATGCTGTCAGCAGTGTGATACTAAGCTAAGTGGACTATTGCCTTGGCCCAAAATGACTGTTATGTTATTGAATGAGGTGATATGAAGTCTCTATTCCATGTTCACAGAAAAAAATATCTCTTGCTACACTTAAAGTAATAAGATGTTTCTCAAATCCTTTCTTCTCTCAAGGTTGCCACCCCTTGCAGTAAGCTCTTCATGCAGCTGGCTAACTATTTACAATTTAATACAGTACTAACAGTATGTTTGTCTGTTTTAAGAAATTGTACACTCTGCCAAGGTGTAGGAAGAGCTGGTATTAGTTCCAGCTTGTGTTTCCTTCCTTTGGCAAAGATGCTCAGGTAAAGGTGTGTAATGTGACTTCTTGGAAAGGAGAATGTGTTTGGGAGACTGAAGTCAATATGCCTGAAGCTACAACTTATTCCTTCAACTGAGGAGTTATCTGCGTTGAGCTACATGGTTTTATCTCATTTATTGCCCAAATGCCTTATAAACCACATAGTGCCATTCAGTTTTTACTCAACAACAATTAGTCTTTCATCACTGCTGCTTCTTCCTCATTCAGCATAATGTCACTTAAACAACAGCAACAAAAAAATCCAGCTTCTGTCTACTTACGTTCTCATATACTACAAAAAAATAGTGCTGGGCAAGAAAAATACTTTAGAATTTTCCATTTATTCATAAAGTAACTTGCTTTAAGAATTTTTCTTTTGTATTTAAAGATTGAAACTTTTCTTTGTGTAGCAATAATTTCCATGTGTTATTAATGTAATTGCTAAGTGATTGCTGTGCATATTAACTTGTTCAATTCTTATGACAAAAGTAAACTGGAAGCCACAAGGTTTAGTTAGTATCCAATCTTAGACTATTGGATGTCTTAGAGCTGCACATATGCAATTTATGGTATTTTTCCTTTCTGTTAAGACACTGAATAGTTCAAAAACACTCTTTCCCTAGTTGTCCACAAGAGTCATGTATTTGGAGTGCTAATATATCTGGTGGCATAAACCAAAGCCTTGAACTTCTCTGTAGTTTTCTTTTGGGTGACTGCTCTAATGTTGCTGACGGCCATTCACTTTTGCATTCCTGTAAAACCACTTAACAAGCTCTAGCTACTGATTTTTATCAGTTAACTGACTCAGCTTGGATTAATTTTTTTCCCTTTCTGCAAGAAGTGAGATTTTGTTCCACAGACAATAAAGGTCCAAAGAAATAAAGATATCCTCTTCAGGTTGGTGAATGTGTAGTAATTCCCATCAATATTTTGTTGTCTGTTCAAGTGTTAGATTTTTAACTTCTTAGCTATATGTACTTTTCTATGCCAGAACGTTAGTCTTTGCACAACTAAGACACAGTTGAGTATCTGTCTGGTGAATAATTCTTTTCTTCCTTATGGTTAATTGCTGTGTGGGAATGTCTGTTCCCCTGCACTGCCACCTTTGATACAAAAAGTACCCAGTGAAAATTGACTAGTTATGTAAAGACTATTCTGGCACAACTTTTCTAGTCTTTCACATCGTAACTCTGTAGTAAACAGAAAAACTTTTGGTGATTGTGTCCTTCTTTGCTTGTAAGATCTGTGATTGTTTTTTAGGGGCTCCCAAAATTTACCTGGTTTGGTGATGGCTAATAGCAATTAGGCCAGAACTATGCTTCTTTGTTAGAAGGTGCTTTCATAAACTGTTAAGTTGAAGTAGGATGGAATGGAATGACAGGGGAAGGAAGAAGATGGCAGAGAAGACGAACTCTGAAATTCTAAGACATGATTTTTTTTTTTTTTTTTCAATCCTTGGTGTTACTTTGTTGCTCTCTGCTCTGCCTCTTAATCCTCATACAAATTTACCACTTAATCCTGGCAAAATGTGCAGCATTTTTACAATTGCATACTGTCATTGTTCAAAAGTTTATTCACTATTCCTTATTTGAAATAAATAATAAAAGGAATTGCATATTCTGCAAACTTCTAGGTATGATTTGTCACTCTTGGTTCATTCAGCTCCAATTCATTGTGATTTATGTATAGCTCAAAGACAGAATGAATCTTGAGAATGAATTAAAAGCTGTAATCCATAACTACAGTCTGCTTGGCTTTCAAAACTTTTTGCCATAGTCTCTGTCATTTTATTACAAGTATAGCATGCTGAATGTTCTTGCAGAAACCTGCCCAGCAAAACATTTTGCAATACAAGGGCCAAATTTTCAAAGAACTGATTTTGTATTTGCAGTGATTCCTGCACACGCTCTTGCTTGCAGCCTCTCTTTCTCTAAACTTCAGGGAGGTGACAGGCAGTCTGAAGATGAGGTCTGACAGGATTGTGCCCAGCAACTGGGGAAATGCACTGTTTAGGTGTAAGCCCAGTGCTGCGAATCAGAACAGTTTTGAGTGTGGAATTGGTGTGCTACCTGCTGTTTCTGTCCCCTTGCCTCTCTTCTTAGGCTTGTTCTCTGAAGTCTTTGAGAATGTGGAGGTGTTACTAAGCTGTTCTTGGTGCTTATGTACTCTCTTTTCTGTGTTCTGGTGTTAATGTCCCTCAAGGCAGAGCACTGCAGAACCTGCCTTTGGTCTGGCAAAACTGTCCCTTATAGATTGAGAGGCTGGATGCAAGGGAATACAGCTCTTGTATTAAACCTCCAGATTTTTACTTCTAAGACCCAACATGTTTCTAATGGTAGATGACATGAAAAAAACACCACCCCAAATCTCAAAAAAACTACAGCCTGCCTCTTTCCTTCTTTCTTCCCCCAAGCTGTTGGAAAAAGCAGCACGTAGGAAAAAGTAATCAGTTCAGGACAGGTCTTTGGCTGCTGCTAGTGCCAGAGCTGCATTGACTGTAGCAGGTCAAATGGAGAGGCCAGAGACTGTTGGCTAGCACATTCTGCCTGTTGACTCAGATGCTCCATATGCTGTAATCCTTAAATCTCAGAAATACCATGAGAACTGTTGGTTTATTATGTCTAGTGGACCAGCAAACTGTGGGTATGAGCCTAGTCAATTAAGAGCTATCCTGGGCCCTGGGGAAAAGAAATTGCCACTTCCCCCCTTATTTCTTAGACTTACTAACAGAAACCTTAAGGGTGGTAGTGGCAGAGACACCAAGGGTTTAGAAAATGAAGTAGAAAGTTCAGGGGGCTGTGGAGGTAGTGGGAAGAGGAGTAGTAAGGTTGATGGAGGAGTTTGTTAAGCTTTTCTACCCTTTCTGTTGTTCAGCCTCTGGGCAGCTTTCCTGGCTGCCTTTCCCTCTAGATCAGTTAGTTCTGTGAGCCAAACCCTATTCAAATGTGTGAAGATTTCCCCTTATTGACAGCATTGGATACCACAGGCTGCTAAACTAGCAGCTCTGCTTCAGTTGTTGGCTGTGAAGGAGGGATGTGGCTCCCTGTAGCAGAGCAGAAATACTATGTAGGGTGTTGTGGAGCTTGCCTGAGCAGCGGGATGCAAAGCTGTGAAAAACTAGTTTATGTGCATAGACACGAAGTTGCTGATACTGCAGTAACAACGTAGGGTGGATTTTCCATTTGTTCCTCTGTGCGTTGCTTCACTGAAATATCACCTCTTCCTCAATCATTTCATGCTTTTATTCATTCACCTGTTGCTTCTGTTTGAAACCTAGGTGATGGCTAAATATATGAATAGAAGCCAGATTTGCTGACCATCCAGATTGCCCCTGTCTAAATCTTGACTAGCCTGTGCATGCCTGCTAGTCTTGATAAGACCGAAGCAGCAGTGCTTGCAGCTGGGCAAGTCTGTGTGCAGCTTAAGCCAGGTTTGGAAATTGAGCAGCTGATGTTCCCTCTGCCTTGTGCGTGCCTATCTTTCCTCTTAGTTATTGTGTCTTCACAAGGCTTTGAAAATTTGGCCCTGAGTGACCTTAAACGTGGGGAAATGCCCACGGTAATGCGAGGTAAAGGAGGCTAGGTAATGCATATTTTCAGTGTAAGCAAGGAGAGCAATTTTAATTTCCATATATTAACAAAGAGCATTTTTATTACCAGCTTTGCCTGCTAAACTAGAGTCTTAACATCTAACACTGTTTGTCTTTCTGTCCTCTGCTGTTAGGTTGTTAGTTTGTTTTTATAAAGAGATAAATAAAAGGTATGTCTGAGGGAAGTAGTGCACCTGGGGATGTCATTTTACAAACTAATAAACTGATGTACGTGACATTTTGAATAACTTGCATCCTCTATCATTAAAATTTTGTGTTGTCTTATATGTGTTTATTTTTGTTTGTTTAAAATTGGCGGTTGCTTTTTATTTGAATTTAAAATGTTGTTTTCTTTCCCACTTGCAGTGTCCCCACCAACAAGACTAAGATATAATGTAGTCAGTCCTGACAGTGTACAGATCTCTTGGAAAGCCCCCAAAGGGCAATTCACTGGATATAAGCTTCTTGTCACTCCAAGTTCAGGTAAAACAAAAGTCTGTATGTTCTCTTTTAAGGTGAAGGGACTGTCTTCCTAAGGCTGAACAGCTTTTCAGAGGCTAGTGTCATCCTTCAGGACTAAGGAACTGTGAGCAAGTTGTGGATAACGGAGTATTGGCTGGTCAACAGAAGAGAGAAATCGATCTCACCAGAGGGTGGTCGTAGACATAAAATATGGGAATTGAATGGTAGTAGAAGTGGGTGGATGCTAATTATGCTTCCTATGTAGTCCTTGGGAATTGTCACTGATCATCTGTCTTTACCTTTCTTCCAGTGGGGTGTAAGGAAGTCTAGGAAGTGTTCAAGGGAGAGCATAGGAACCCTATTTCAGTCAAAGCTTTGAGGTGGATCTCCCTGGGCCTTCTCCCACAGTGAGCTCCCCAGAAAAGACAAAAAAGATTTTAGACCAAACTTAAAAAAAAACAAAAACAAAAACAAAAAAACCCCAAACAAACAAAAAAACAAACCAAAAAACCAAACCCTTTTAAAGTTTTTTTGAATGAAAACTTGAAATGTAAAGATACAGCCACTTTGTTGCCTATCAGGCTACCTGTGTAGGGGTACTACTTCTGTACATATTTAAATTTAGATATAGATACACTTTTAACATACAGCTAAAATACATATTTGTACATATTTATATACAATCTTTATATATATGTATACGTAGAGATGTTTAATATTTGTATTTATACATGAGAATTTCCTTGCCCAAAGGAAGTGGGCGAAGAGGGTGTTCAGAGATGACGTGGGTACGATGGGGTCAGAACTGGCAGCCAATCACAGAGCAGTGTGAAAGCCTGTGGGCATGATTTTACCAAACTTGACAGCTTTTTGTCAAATGTTTCTCTTTTTCTTAATAGTTTTGCTGGACACCGTGGCTATTCCATGAGGTCCAGATACAAAGGCTGATTGATTGGTCTTAGAGTGTTTCTATCTAAGAAAACTGGTCCATGTCTTTGGTCAGGCTGCCTGACTTCTTGCTTTTCTGGATGCCTGGCTGTATGGATAGTCCCAGAAGTGGAAACACTTGGGTCACTGTAGAGCTTGAGATTGTTTGCTTTTCTTATAGCACGGTAAACGTAATGACTTAAAACTAAGTTATGTATTTGTGGGTTTTTTTGTCTTTTCTCTTACAGGTGGAAAAACCAATCAATTAATTCTTCAAAACACTGCAACCAAAGCAATTATTCAAGGTCTTATTCCAGATCAAAACTATGCCCTTCAGATCATTGCATTCAGTGAAGACAAGGAGAGTAAGCCAGCACAAGGCCAGTTCAGAAGTATGTGTCTTTTTATGCCTGACATGCAGAATTTATCAGATATTTAACATAACTTATTAAATTGTAACAAAGTCTGACAGAAAGGGGGACAATGGAAAAACAGTTTCTTCTGTGGTGGAAGGCTAATCAGAGCCACAGATTTTAACTGGTACATATACAGCTGGAGGCCTGAGCTGATCCAGTCGCTCTTGCACAGGAGATTCTTGCTTTGGGCTATCTTTGTTTCCATTGGTTTGGGATCCCTTTCTTCCCCATTCCATTATGAAAGTAGCCAGTATCTCATGGAAAAGAATCTTCAGTGAGCGGAAACAAGAAGGGAAGTGCTATATTCTGATACTTAAAAAATTTCCTTCCCTTCGTCCAACTTTTTATTAAAACACAGCTGTGCCAACTGGCAACTAGTTGCTAGTTCAATGATACTATGAAAGGCTAAATTCTTACCGGTCTTCAGCTGTCAAATATGTTTACAAATTATGCTTAAGACTCTCTTATCTGACCTACGCATACTCTTAATGTCTATATCATAGTGATATATATGTCTTAGATGATTTGTCTTGATCTGCATCTTAAACAGATCAGTTAAATGTGATCAGTGGAGATTTGGTCGATAAAGACAAAAATGTGACAGTCTGGGAGTACAGTTGAAAGCCTACTGAATTCCCTTGACACTGGATATTTCTCACTGTCATTGCTAAATCACCTTTCTCTTAGAACCAGCACAAGATAAAATATGCTGACTGCTTCATGTGGTGTGTGTCAAAGTCTTTCTGGCTTTTCATCACTGCAACTGTGTGTTTACTACTTTAAGTTCTGTCCTGGTTAGGAAACCCACAAACCCACAGATTACTTTGGTATTAAAGAGCAGCCCACAGAAAGCTAGACAAACTTCTATAATATTAGGTGCTACACAAACTTCTATAATATTAGGTGTGGCTCTTTTTTAAACTACCTCTATTCATCAGGAAAAGTAGAGCTGGCAACTTGATTTAAGAATATGGGGGTTATGTTCTACTTAGTATATTCTTTCTTTCCTGCAGGTGAAAACATGTAGTACTTAATGAGGCTGGAGTTTCATTTGACAATATAGTGCCTTGCATGAGTAAAACCAGATACAGCATGTATACAAATCCTTCTTTTTTGCTATCCTGTAGTCTATGTTTTTTTCCCCTTCTCTGACAAGCGGTCACTAATTCTTAAGATGAAAAAAGGTCAAACATATACAAAGCTTTGAGAATATCCTCTGGTTTAGTGCATTGGAAGTATGTTTTTAATGCTGCTGAGTTACAAAGAATTCTTAAGCCTGCAATAAAATTTTATTGTTAAAAGAGTATTCCTCTTTATATAGCCAGGTGTACTTTCTTATTCTAGTGGTGCTTGTAAGTTATTGTACATAGTGTGTAATTAACAAAGMTCACTGGGGGATTTTTTCCTTTTAAAATGCAGCTGTAAAAACACGCACTAGAAAAGTTTTTTGTCAGTGTAAATATGTGAGTAAAACTGACGTCTTCCTGTCTGTTCTTCCTATGTGGTTAGAATTTTGACAGTTAGAAATGGCTTTCCCAAATCCAGAAGTCTCTGTCAGGAGRTGGCCAACTTGTATCCTATGAGCACTTTTAGACTTTTGTACTGTTTCTCTGGAGACTTGCTGCTCAACAGCACTAGCATTAGAGGAGGCCATCAAGCAGCTCCTTAGCTTGCTCTTAGCCTTTTCTCAAAGGAATGCTCTTAGAAGGCTAAGCAATGGCATTCTTTTTGACTAGTATTATTCTGGTAATTTCACCTCTTTTATTTTAGTTGGAGACTTGTTTAGGTAAGGATTAAACCCAGGCTTCTGAGTAAGACCTGGTGTCATTGTGGCTTTATCTGTAACCCAGATAATAACCAAGATCTACCTGAGTAAAAGCTGACTCCTCAGCAAGCTTGTGGACCTGAATTTACTTCTGAATCAGTTTCACAGCAGTTCGCTAAAGGTAGAGGTGATGTACAGATACACATGCTGTGTTAGTAAGGAGAGGAGTCAAAACTTCAGTTATTTTTTTCACCAGTTTTCCTACCTCTATACCTGGAGTGTGAGGGCTGTAGGTTCTGCAGAGGGTTATCACACTGAGAAGGTCACACTCAGATGTTTGACAATGGCTTGTTGTCTTCCTAAGACCTTAGGATGGTTTTGTGATTATATTCTGGATTGGAAYTTAGAGCACTCGCGGCTGTTCCAGATATTCCATATACTATTGGGTAAATTAGCAAAATCCATTTGACTTTGGTTCCACTTCTGTAAAACAGAATACTTGTATTGACTATTTTATATCGTATGTTTCAAGAGACAGACAACCTTCTTTCACCCTCTCACACTGTTTTTTGAACAATGTAGCACAGAGAGACTGATCCTGGCTAAGGCTCAGTGCCTGCCTGGATGAATGTCAGTCATAATCCAGCTCTACATAAACTAAAGATTTTAATTGGAGTAGAATTTTATTTTCTGTGAAAGATACTCTCTGTTTCATTCTTTTAAGCTGTTCCTGGCGATTGTAGACAGCTGGGGCGCTGACATCAATTAGCATTCTAAGGAAATTCTGAAAGGATTTTTTTTTTTCTAATATGTGACTTTAGCAATGATTTTGCCAGAATCTTTCAGACTATGACTAGAGTGATACTGGCTACTAATGTAATATAAGGAATTGCTAATCAAGCTGGGTTCTGCTTGGCTGTTATGAGAGATTTGGGACATAGTAAGGGAGGTATCCCACCCATTTGTGGGACAGGAAACTGTTGAAGTCTGAGTTTTGGAGCAACTTTGCTCTCATGGGACTATTTGGTGCCCTGAATGCAGATTTGGGCATGGGATCTAAGCTGTTTCTTTAAAGAGGATAATGTAACAGCTGGCTTATGTGCTTTTGTGTTGAATGACTTGGAGTGGAACTCTGCAACGCTGGACTTTCCCCAGCTAGCTTTGCCAATTTTGTGGACTATATTTCCAGTGCTGGATCTTGTCAGCGTGGGCTTAGGTGCAGATGGACTGTGCTTGGACTCTTCTGTGTGACGAGAGTCACTTTTGAGAACTTTAATGATGATAGGATGGGGAAAGATTCATTAAAAGAATAAACCCAAAAGGAGGGAGGGAAAACCCAGTAACAGTCACTTGTTACCTAAGCATATCGCAAGATGTTGTGTGCAACTTCTTTATATGGAAGAAGAAAATTACATGCTTCTGACTGCACTGTTTCTAGTTTGATTGATTATTTTTTCCCTCCTTACTTTTCAGTTAAAGATATAGAGAGAAGAAAAGAAACAAGTAAATCCAAGGTGAAGGATCCAGAAAAAACAAATGCGAGTAAACCGGCTCCAGAAGGTCAGATCACAACACATATGACTTGTGTGATATTCTGAAAATAATCAGCTTTTTTATTTAACTTGGCCATTGTATAGATTTTTTTTAAGTCTGTACTTTAAATCTGGTTCCCAGGGTTAAGTTAAACAGAAGGGAAAAATCAGTATTTTCAGGAATATTGGAGAGTTGCTACAACAGAGGTATTGCTTTAGTTCTGTGTTTTGCTTTACCGCTTTATACAGTAAGCGCTAAATACCACCATGAATAGCATAAAAGCAGTCTTTGAACCTGCATTAAAAAATCATGTTGCCTGTACTTCCCCACTGGGCACTTGGAGTAGTGGAAGAATCGCGTGCGCACGTGTGTGTGTATACAGAATAATAATTTCATATCATCTTGGCTGCAAGACAGACTTGCAGTATTAATTCCCACCTAAGGTCAAATTGGTATTATTGTATAATTAGGCACATCATAACTTGATAACTCTGTCCTAATGTAGGTCATATATATGAAAACATTTGAAATATTTGAGGGGAAAAAAAGGAGTTTTTTTTTTTTTTTCCAGTTGCAAGGAGCCAATCTTCTGGTAAAATGTGATATTGCTTGTCATGAGAAGCTCATCTCGTATGGACAGTAAAATCTGTTTCAAGCTTAATATATAACTCTATTTCCTGTTATTCTAAAATTCAAATAGCATCATCTTTATGAAGTAACCCCAACAGTAATTATTCCCTTCAGTGGTAATTTATGATATACAGAACAAGCACAGACGAGAATAGCTTGATATGACCTTAAATAGTCTCTCTGTGAATAAATTGGACAGTTTCAAGGATCCCATTTCTCCTGTCCCTTTTAGCTTTGTCTCCTACTAATGCAAGTATCAAAGACTTCACCCAAAGCTCCTTGAAGCCCATGATGCAAATTTTTCTCACTTCAGTGGGTTTTTCTTCTTACCATACATACTTGTGTCATCTTGTATTTATTAACACTATACAAGTTTGTTTCCATACAGCATTTCTCAAGCCAAAGCACCCTTGAATTCATCATGTTGGGTGCATTGGGGAAAACGTTAGCTAGTATTTACAACACTTAAAGAAGCAAGTTATACCTGCCAGTGCATGATGGGGTAGTGGATAGGTGATCTTTCTTTCATGTCTAGAGGAAGACTGAGTTGGAAGAAATGAGAGAACTAAAGAAGGAAAATGTGATTTGTTTTCTTAATGAAGGACAAGTGATAAAAGTTGAAGGAGGGAAAACTGGGCCTGTAATAGGAAAATGTTGATTAAATGCAGACAGAGGAAAGTGTCTGCCAGACTGTGGGAGAGGATTGATGCTTTTTCATGGAGTAGGGGCAAAAATACAGTTGGCAAGAGGAGATTGGATCCGCAGTCTCTCCCTTTTTAGGATTCTCGTTTGCTTGCGAAGTCTTTAGCTCAATCGCTTTCCTCCTCCCCGCACAACTTTTTACTCATCTAGACTTCTTCAGTTGTATCGGGGCAGTTTGCATCAGAGCAAAATACACTTCCATCCAGCACTTGTGAAAAGCTATTGTCTTACACTTACTGTAGCAGGTTTTACTAGAAGACTGAGATATATATTCGAAAGGCAAAACTTACAAACTTCTTGATCAGCAAAACTGACCAAAAAGAAAAAACGTTATGCTAATTTTTATGAATTCTTGATTTTGTTTAGCCCTATTCTCAACCCAGCTATATTTTAATGTAAAGTAATAGACTTTTTTCCATCTGTCTAGCTATTGCACATTTCTTCCCTTTGTGCAGTCTAATGATTATTCAAAGTGATGGAGATTCCAACTGAATGACTTCAGTGGGAGTAGGGTGAGAGTCCAAGCAAAAATGTTGTGCAGAAATAACAGCATCAGCAAAAAATGCGTAGCTGGGATAGAAGTGAATTCAGAACTGATACACAAAAAGTAATGGTATCAAAACTTTCCTAGTTTAATATATAAAGACCATTCCACCTCAAATTGAAATTGGATCAAAAAAAATAAGGAAGATTCTGTGAAAGAAATAGATTAAAGAAATAAGAGCAAAATTTTATGGCAAAACCATGAAGAATAACTTGATCCTCTGCAGATGTTTGACAGGAAATGATTTGAGTATGACCAAATGAATTCAGGCCATCAGTTAATTGATTTCATAACAATTTAGTATATGGCTAAATTTGATGGATTTAATAGCAACCCTGATACATTCTATTCTGTGGCTGTGTTATATCCTTGATCAAGTTGGTAAGACCTTAAGAGTTAACAGTACAAAAGAAATTATTAGGTAGTATAGTATCTTATCTGAAAACAAGAGCAATCTTTGCCCACAAAACAAATTGAAACCAACCATTGTCCAGATTGGTATTGTCAGTGGTTGTGGCTTCTGCTCTTGTCTTGACTGAAAGAATAGCAAAAGCCTATTTCACCATTTCTGCAAGTATTAGAATCAAGTTTTGATGTAAGGAGGTGCCTTCTGTGAACATCTGCCCCACTTGTTACAGAAGGATGTTTATATAAGAAGAAACTAGAGTGTCTTTGCAAGCTTTAGAAAGGCAAAGGTGTCATTCTCCTGCATATGGAGAATTGTCTGGCAAAATTCTCCAGTGTAAATATTAGGACAGATTTGGCATTTAGGAGGCCAGAAAATCCGAAATCAATGTTTTGGGACAAAACTAATAAAGCACAGCAATACAGTTGTCAGTGTGTATGAAAAAGCATGTGGACTCTGTCAATAATACAAGTCCAGTTTGTGCATTGTGATAACTCATGTATTCGGCTGATTTTCCTGAAAGGCACAAAAGGCACATAATCATAGAAATTTGTTGTTTATAAATACTTAGCTAATATACTTTCTTCAGTGTCACATAATAAAGCCCAGAAATTTCACTTTCAATTTCAGTGGGACAAAGATTTCACCATAACCCTTCTACTCATAGAAACCAGCTCTTCACTAAGAAATACAAGATGGATATCTGTATTAATGATTCCAGATGGTTTCGAAGCTTCTCACTCTTATTTTCATCTGTGGTTTGGAGGACTGATTCTGCAGTGCCGTCTGCTATTTGATTACCAACTGTCTGAGGCTCTAGGTAGTGCTGGGAGGTGTGGATGTCTTCTCTTAAACTCCCAAATCTACCTTTTTCTTCTGTCCTTAAATTAGATTGTATTTGGGTTTCGCTCTGTCTTTATGGAACTCTGTCAGTGGCTTGTGTGGCTTGCTAGTAATTTTTCCAGCAGCTTCAGTAACCTAGATTAAAAATTTCCATCTATTGTGTCCTGCCCATTCAAGTAGTTTGAAAAGATTTACTCCTTTCTTTCCTGCTCTAAGTACTATGCTCTTATCTCAAACAAACCTCCAGTGTATATCCAGTAGTGTCTTTGTGCCAAATTAATTCAGGTTTAATGTCTAGTACTCRTCCATCAAATGTTCACTTTATATTTGATTTCCAGAAACCTTCTCTAGTTCTTCTGCACAACCGCTTTCAAGTTTTAAATCTCCTTTCTATATTTTTCAGAACCTGTCAGTTTTCAGCTTAGTGATTTATCGCTGCTGTGCACGCTCATATTAATAATGTCAGAAGCCTTTTCTCTTTCTCTGTTGAGATAAAGCTCACAGACTCAGCTTCTTTCAGCACGCACTGATATTTGAGTACTTGTACCCTGGCGCTTCTCCAACTCCCTCATGTACAAAGCTCCTTTCTGTACAGCGACAGGGGTTAATACATTCTGTGCCTTCTCAGATGTTTTACAGTTTTTCAGAGAGCTTCTACGAGTGATTCTCTAATCAAATCCCTTTGGGGAGTGGAGAATCACAGTGTTTTGACTATATCCTGTGGCAAATATACAACTATATCCTTTCTCTACAGAGTATTTCTCTGTGTCTGAAATGTTTTTAGCCACCCATTTAAATAAAAACAACAAAACACTGAGGGCCAGTTTTATCTTCTTGCTTGCGGACTTTATTTTGGGGGTTTTTAGTTGGGAGGTGTGGTGGCTTAGCCTAGGCTAGCAGCCAAACTCCCACCTAGCTGCTTGCTCACTCCCCTCGCCAGCAGAACGGGAGAGAAAAGAGGAAGAACAGGAATGAAAAAGCTCATGGGTTGAGATAAAGACAGGGAGACTACTTACCAATTACCATGGTAGGCAAACAGAGTCAACTGGGGGAAAATTTACTTAATTTATTGCCAATTAAAATAATTTTTAAAAAATGCTAATGCAGGTAGTGGGAAACAAAAAAGACAAACATTAAAACAACAGCTTTCCTCCCCACTTTCCCAGGCTCAACTTGACCTTCTCCCTCCTCCCAGACTCCTCTCCTCCCTTGTTATCACTGCAGGTTACACTCAGGCCAAGGCCCTTCAGAGGGGAAGCAAGCAGTGCAAAAAGGGGTGTTGAGGGGTTATGATTAGGATGTAGTGGTTTCTCTCTGCCATTCCTTTCTTCTCACACCTTTCTCCTCCTCCAGTGTGTGTCCTCCACAGGCTGCAGGGAATATCTGCTCCACCATGGAGCACCTCCTCCTCTGACCTTGGGGTTGCCTCTGCTGTTTCTCACTYTTTTTTTTCCCCCCTCCTCTCTCTGCCTGGCATTTTCTGCCCTTTCTTAAATATGTTTTCCCAGAGGTGCCACCAGCTGTGCACAGGCACAGGGCGGCCCCTGACCTCTTCTCAAAAGGGCCACTGCTGCAGCCTCCCTGCTGCCAAACCTGTGCACAAACACCCAATACAAGAGGCGCTCTATTAATGCTCTACTAGAGTAAAGCATTTACACAGTCTTAAACCCATCCTGTTCAGAAATTCCCTTATGCAAATCTCAAATCAGGATGATTTAGGACAGCATAGAGCATGTATGGACCAGATTTCTCTTCTGAATCAAGTTTTTGCAGGATAGGCTTTCTACAGACTGTAGACTATTAAAATGATGAGAAATAATCTTTTATGGGAGCTTATGTGATTTATGTATGATGCAATGTAACAGTTACTTTCTCATCGTAAAGTGCATGTAATATAGTCATATAGTAAGTATGACTTGTTAGGGAGGTCAGAGATCTTCACTGCACAGCGCAGAACATGCTGGTTAGTTCAACCTTCCCAAATGAAAATTGCATTTCATCCCTGGAGCAAGTCCATTAGGGGCAGGTGTGGTTTTTTTACTGATTCCTATGAAATCTAGTGACGTGTGGCCTAGTTAAAAAGCCTGGGAGAACTGCAGCTTTTTAAATCCTTTAGATGCTTCTTTCTGATGGAGTCACCTTTACCACATGCCAGGAACCAAACTGGCAGAACATTACTGCCTGGGCCAGTGTGGGGCCAGCTGGATGACCTGAGAAAAGGCATATTGCCTCTCAGTTCCCTGCCCAAACAGAGTATACAGGAGGAAGCTCTAGGATAAATCAACTGACAATAAAAGCTAGATCTGAGTTTCTCATTGTGGAAGACTGAGAGAAGCAGGTAGAAGTTTAGGAAAGAAAATTTATAGCTAATCTGTTGGGTCATGGGTATAGAAAGGACAACTTGGAAATGGAAAAATTACACACCGGGTGAGTGAAAAATAATGTAGAAATCATAGTGGGCCTCAGAGATAGGAAAAAACTGCAGAAGCTCTTTTTAGTGAGCTGTGTAATGCCATACCTTGTCTGCCACAAAGTATAATAGAAAGGTGCAGATGCTAGGTTATATTATCTGTATGTAGGTAATATAACATGAACTAATGTTAAAAACATTGAATAGTGACTTCATGTGACTTAATCAATATTCCTGCATTTGTATATTAATTTAAATATAGAAGTTTTTGAGGAAGAGGTAAAAAGGACCTGTAAGGATAAACAAATGTTTCCTTTGAAAGAATTTAATATTATTAGTGACCTTTACTAGTGACCTTTAGTGAATTTAATATTATTAGTGATATTATTATTATGCATACAGATATATATACATACAAGTTATAAATATCGTGGAGAATGGCTGCTCACCCAGTCAGAGTTCCCTCTGGCACATGCTGGTCCCCCTCTTCTCTGTTCTCGTCACTACTCAGTGCTGCAGAGAGAAGAGATTTCGGTTGTATTGTACTAAATTAAAAGTTTTTAGCACTTTCAGCATTCAGTATCATAAAGTCTCCTGGAAAGAGATCTGAAGCCATCTGTCATGTGATACTTACCCGCAAAGTATTAATAGGAATAAGTATGCATGCAGTTTCTTTCAGGTGAGTGTGCTCTGCCAGTGCTCTGAATCATGCAGAACCAATATCTCTTTGGTGCTGGATCTTTTGTAGTTTTTCTTGTGAATATAACTTTTAGCTTCCTGGTCTATGTCTAGAACATATGTGGAGTTCTTAGCTGCCTGAAAAAACTGTGTAGACRTATCCAAAGTTATTCTGTTTTGCAGTGAGATAGTTTTTGATTTTTTTTTTTGGTCTTCCCAATGTATTTTACATTATTAGTGATATTATTATTTACATTATTTCTACAATCTTTCAAAGTAAATGTTTCTGAATGATTTTTTTTTTTTTTTAAATAATATTTTTTCTTCCAGTGCTATGCACATTATCAGATAATGCAAAAGGCATATCATTCCTCAAAATGACATGGTATACATATCTGAGGTTTCTGTTATAACTCTTGCAGTGAGGTCACATCAGTCTTCGGGTACTGATAGAAATGAGAGGTGCCGTAAACTTGAAAAATACACTGATTTGCTTTCTCCTTCCAATACTGCTATCACCTTTGATGCAAATGAACTTTGACATTCACTCTGTAGCTGTTGAATGGCACTGTTTAAGCAGAGTAGGAAAAAATCTGCAGAGAGGTATATTAAGATAATATTCAGCAGAAGAGACTAATTATCTAATTTATTAACTTGTCTGTTTAGTTAATGTCAGATGCTTCAGTAAGTATTACTAGACAGTGTGAAATGAGTGCTATGAGGTATTTGACTAAGCCACAGGAATGAATACCTTCTGAACTTCTGCTCTGTTGGCTGTGTTTCATAGTTTTACTCACTTCATCCTGGCTGATGTAACTGCAAATGTTGGTTTTAGTAATGACATTTTTCTATTTTTTTATTACTTACTGAACTCCTAGGCTATGGAACTCATTAACTATGTCTTTATGCAACCTATAATTGGTCTTACTAACAGTGTTTCCCTGAGCTTTCTGGAGGGCACTTTAGCTCTTGTATTATGAGCAAGCAGAAGAAAGAGATCATAACTATGTTGTGTCAGCATTTTTCCCCAGTGCCGTTCTATTCTTCCTAAACAGTCCTTATCTTCTCAGCCCTTGCACATTAATCTGCTTCTGCAATCTTAGGGTAAAAGCAGAGTTTATTGGAAAGTACTTGGCTCTTCCACTGTCGGTATGATTTCTTTTTTGTCTTGTGTTAGGAATCACTGAATCCTGTAGCCCAGTAGAAGCATGCAGGGTTGCCCCAGCTCCATGTCCCCAGATCCAACCAGTAGCAAGACTGACAATGTAGTCCCAATAGGTCTGGGGTGATCAAGCACAGGGCTTGGCCAAACAAGTACTAACCAGCAACCTGTGTAGATGTAACTGGCCACCTTTATCCCTTTATCTTTCTATTTTCCCATGCTTGTTCCTCCCCAAACTACCCTGATCCCTCCCTTTCGTTGCCTTTGGTTCCTACCCTAAACATATCATACTAAATCTTGTACAATCCCCAGATACTCTTTCCTGTATCCCATAAGTCTCATTACCCCCTAAGCAGTAACCCCCACCAGTCTGAACCATGAACAGACCATGTTATGAAGTAAGTAGAAGCTATAAAAATGTGAGTAAAAGTTATAAAAAAGTGTTGCTGATCTTGCAAGATACCAGCAAGATGAGACCCCTCTAATTAATGTTTAGTTTCTGGGTCTATGCTGTACTTATACAAGAGGCAAACACTGAACTACTTGGCCTAAGGCTGCATAATAGGTAAAGCACAAGGTCACCAGGGAGGTATCTTGTGACTTTTGATAATTCCATGATTAGTATTTGCTGATCAGTGTTGGGTTTTGGTGGGGTTTTTTTGTTTGTTGGTTTTTTTGTGNTTTTAATTAAAGTTTCTGCCTACTTTTTTTTTTTGTTCCAATGCAGTGCACTATAATATCAAAAGGTTGCTCGAACTAGATGCATCCAAGTTTACTACAAAACTGATAGCAGTGCAGCTATATTGTCAGTACAGCACTCTCCCTGGAGAATGTGCTAGCCTGCTCAGAACTAGCTAGCTCGCTCAAGGACTTCTACCTTATCCTCCATTACAAAGTGTAGACATAACCCTGGCCATTAGTCTTTAGCACCAGTTTCTTAGATGCTGCAGAATAGGGACAGATGCATTTCCTACTCTGGAGATACGGTAAGTTCTTTAAACRTTGTGGGGTACTTCAGTATGATGGGGTTCATTTTTGGACATGTGTAAATTAAAGTCTGCTTCAAAAAGTATAGTGAAGTTTAGAACTGTTGATTGCATTTGTCTAAATGGTAGGCTACTGTCTACATTTCCCTAAAAGATGTATATACATCATACTGAGACTTAAATATTTCATCTTTGCAGTGTCTGTAGGGGGTATATGGATGCATTACCTTGTCATGTATGAAACAGGATGCACGTTTGCTGTCATCTAACTGCCTCACACCTGGGGACATATGCTTTGTGTAGGCTGTTACATTAGGACAGGACTGCTTTTTTTTCAGTTTACTTTTGAGTTCTGTGCTTACCATCTTGACAAGGATTTTAGTAGTCTTTATCAAAAATTGCTTTTCAGCACTGTGTGGCATGCAGTGACATGCAGTCCTTTGACCTGATTGTGAATAGCTCTTACGTGTGTGGTGTATAACTGCTTGTTCTAGCATTTGCTAATCAATTAAAGGTAATATGAACATAAAAATGAATCTATTATCTATGCTTCTTTAGGGGGGTGGCCTCAGATCCCAATGCCTCCCTTGAGAAGACTGGGGAATGCTTGGACCATGCGGCAGCATTCTGAGAACATTTTGGACCACCACAAAGCTTTGGCAAGCATTTATAATTATGCTCCCCTCACCACACTCTTCTGACCRCTCTGAAGCTGCTTAGATCAGGAATACTTTTATAGACCTATTTTGGTTTCAGACTCTGTCACTTTGGCTTTGGACTCACTTGGCTTTGTTCTGCCCAACCTTAGCCCAAGCAGAGGATCCATGACGCATCCTATCTCAGCTTTCACTAGTGAAAGCAGCACCTGACAATCTGATCTTTGCCAATAGGACTCTCACTTAAATGCCTGCAGCGAGTCTGATGGTGCTAAAAGATCTCTGCTCTGGACTCCACTTAGAACCTGCCCAGCAATCCTGTCAGCAGGCCCCCATCCATGCTAGGTTGGCAGAGCATGGGTTTTTTTGACAGTGACTGTTTTTTAACTTGTGCCATGCGAGTGATGGCTTTCCATTCTTCTTCTATGTAACTCCTCATGGACATCTTTCTCAACTTCAGGTAATGCAAATATCTGTTTAAAAACTGGRGATGAAGTAGACTTGTCAGAATATACCATTGCTTTCTTTGACATATGAATTTAGGATACCCCATCCAAGCCATGTTGGTTTCTGTGCTTCTCAGAAGGTAGAATTTGATGAGAGGCATCCATTAAGTTTCCAAGCTAGTCTATAAACCTGTGAGCCACCATGCAGAGTTTTGTACATTAGAAATTCCTTGTTAGTCACTGGAGGACTTACAGGAGGACTCTGTTGCAAGGAAACTCTTGGGTAAACTCCCCTTTACTGTCTGGAAAGTTTAGCTCATTGTGCCGTAGATGATCAATGCTTATTCCAAGAGTTCATCAGATGAATTTCTCTGGAGGACATAGCTAAGCTTTTGTATCCTTTGACTACTACTTGCAACTTGGATTTCCTTTTGCAATGGCAATACTTTTTATGGACCTGGCCAGGATCCTTCGGCAGACTCCTGCTTCCTGCCTCCCACGACTGGAAAACCTGATAGGAAGTATCAGCACTGACATGGACAGAATTCTTAAATGCTTTTCCTTTGCCATCATTTTGGTAGTTGCTTTGGAGAAAACCAAGCAAGCTACATTTAGCATTTACATCTGCCATCTGGCCAAACTAAATAGCCATTAGTTTACTTGCAAGTGTGTTGAAATCATCTGAATAAGAGAGAAATATGTTCTTGAGAGAAAGCAAGCTTGAAACTGAAGACCCAAAAGTGGCTATGAAGGCTGGAATCGGGAAAGGGTTCACTTTGAGTAGTGCACTTTGATCCTGACAGAAGGAATCCGATTTAAGTGACATCAGGGAAGAGAGAGGAACAGAGAGAGAGATTGGGGGGGAGGGGTTGATCTTAACATAAGAAGGGTCTCGTATATATTTTGTAACTGCCTTGTCTGTTTTGGACATCTATAAAATTGTGAATACTTTTATTTATTTACCTTAGTCTGGTTTGAGATTAACACAGAGGTTGCTGGATACCTTATTCAGTTTGTGTAAGCCAGCCAAACTCTTGCTTTGTTCAGAAAATAAAAAGCTTGGCATTAGAAATTATGGCCAGTCTCTATTCTTACCCAGGGATTCCATTTATCTCCTGACTCCTCCTTTCTGTAGGAGGAACTGCTTTTCTTCCATCTGTCAGTATGTTAACATCATATAAATGGTCGTGGTTGTGCATTACCTCTCATACAGTCTTCCAGGCCAGGCAGAAACTGGATATTGGACAGGTTGCCTTTCTGTTATCCACAGCCTCCCTCCCTGTCTCTCTTTAGGAACTCTCCTTGAATGCATCTGCTTCATTGAAAAGTAGACACAGTGTTGACATAGATACCTAGAGAATTGTAGCTCAGAAAAAAAAAAAAAAAAAAGCTTTAAAGCTCTCTTTCTACTCTCTCAGAGTAGAAAAAGAGTAGAAGAAGAGACTTAACCTATCTTGGACCTAAACGTAAGTTTCAATTTTGTCATAAAGTGGTCCAGCTCCTAATATCAGAACTACTCAGTTTCATAACCCTTGAGTTACAAGATGCTTATCCTCAGGTTCATAACCCTTGAGTTATAAGACGTTTGTCCTCACATCTCTGCACAGTAAATATGTATAATGCTTGGTAAGTCTGAACCATTACCAACTGAAAACCTCCTGTCTGGGCTCTTTTTTTCTTTGGTAGCTTTCCCTAAGGCACTGACCTTTTTTTGTGCAATCTATTCTTAGTTGAAGTGGGAGACTGCTATTCACATTCTTGAATGACCGATTAATAGAAGCTCAGCTGAATGAATGGTCTTTCATTCTCTTCAGACTGCTTTTCATCTCTTCAAGTCATTAGCTCTTGAGCATCCATCCAATCCAGTGCGCTGGCATAGCTGGATTCTGCTGGCAGCAAGAGACTGTTACCTTAAGTCAGATTCAGGGTCTGTGTTGACATGTTTCATTATTGAAATACTTTCATTACTACCATGCTGAGACACTCCTTAACAGTTCTTCATCGTCTGGCAGCATGAATTCTCATAATCTGAAGTCTGTAAGCTTGCTCATGACTATGTATATTTTAGGTAAATCTCTCTGTATATTATGAGTGATGATTGTCTTTGATATGAGACRCTATCTAGTCTTTGAAACAGAAGCTACATAGTAACAAGTTGAAACTCTGGGCAGGTTTTAAAATCTGTGTGGCAACCTTGAAGGGAGAATCAAAAAAGCTTTGGTGATGTGAGAGCAGGCTGCATCAGCACCCTCTCCTGCATTAATAAACACTGAAGTGCAAGACCAAGACCCTCTTGTAAGAAAGCTACGATCGTAAAGGATTGGTGCATTCATCAGCAAACATGTCTCGTGGATTTGCATTCCAGTTGTATTGAACACCCTGATGAACAAGCTGCATTGCTTTGTGCTCTAGACAACAAAATGGGAGATTAAGGTTAACTCTTTGCTATCTCTTTTTAGAGACTGTGATCCTTGAGATGGCCTTGTCTTGAATGCAACCAGAAGGTGCTGAATCTTTTGCTTTTGAGCTGTCTGCTGTACAAGTTCCTCTTCAAGGCTGTTCCTTACACTTTAAGAGGGGGGGAGCCTGTCTTGTTCATCTGATACTAACACTGTTGATCAACATTAAG
Organism: Phoebastria nigripes; assembly: GCA_035582835.1. Lineage (NCBI taxonomy): Eukaryota > Metazoa > Chordata > Aves > Procellariiformes > Diomedeidae > Phoebastria > Phoebastria nigripes. The sequence goes on along the minus strand of JAYKAV010003221.1, from coordinate 574,541 downwards.
CAGGAGCTTGTAGTGAGGAGTGATGATTTCGGGGTCATTTCCACCCTCACTGCATAATCTGAGGGTCTTCATGTTCCTTCTGGATCTGTTGATGCAGGACACGCTGATTCTGGGCTGTCTTGTGGTCAGCACCCTTTGCCTGGTGCCCTGTGTGCTGAGTAAGCCTTGGTGTTACAACTGAGCTATGCCCTTGGTTAAAAAGGTGCTGGTTAGTAGCTGAAACAGAACTTACTTACCTGGCTGAGTGGTCCATGTTTTCCCTCAAAGGTGTTCTCGCCTGTCTGGTTAGCTGTGCTGATTGTACTAGTCTGTCTGCATATAATGAGGAAGTCCTGTTTCCTTATCTGACTGCTGAGTTTCGTGTGTGTCTCTGGCTTGTGAAGTGTTTGGCTCTTTATTCCCCAGTAAGTGGAGGGGTGGCATTCTTGTACTAGGCTCTCCTGAAATCCTTAAAGGAGCTTCTCTGGAGCACCAGCTTGATGCTTGGGCATGTTTACTTTCCTTGTATGCAGGAAAGTTAGCAGAATTAGGCTGCATAATGGTGCAGACAGCTGTTTCAGAAGTAGATGTTAGTCTCAGCAGGGCCTTTGCTTGGGTTTGGTTTGTTTATGTGGTTAAAAATGTGTGGTAAAACTTCTGGTCTTTTGCACTGACCTTTCTAGTAAGTATGATGAAGGAAAACTGTAAATTGTGAGCATAGGGATGGTAGCTCCTTCAAAAAGACTAAATTGGCTGTGGCCTGTGAAATACCACTCTTACCTCATCTCTCATCTCCCTACCCTGTATCTCATCTCTCCTCTCCCTACCCTCAAGACCTTTCAAACTCAACATCCAAATTTAGCTCAATACCTAGGGGGCAGGGAGGTGGTGTCAAACTGTGGCAGATGTTTCTGCCTTAAGAGCTTCATAATGTTTAGTGGTTTTTTGTTCTCTAAGAAGTAGTAATAAAGCATCAGTTGCAAGCAATAATGATGTATCTGTTGGAGGTTGGTTGAGATACTTTCATGACTTTGATGGGGCAGTTCTGTTTAGCTATACCTTAAAAAAAGAAAATGACACTCAGAAGCTTGTGTTTTTGTCTCAACAGAATCATAGGTCATTTGCCAGCCTTGCAACTGTTAGTATTTTATTAATCTGGGAATAGGAAACAGATGGTGGGAGGGAAACCCTAAAACTGATCTAATAGAATGTAATCATGCAACACTTATTATTTATTGGAAAAAATTGAGCAAGAACAACTGAAAAATTATTTCTTGAATATTGAATAATTATTTATTGAATATTGAACACTTTTTCTTTGGAAAAAAATGAAAAAGATCTTCTGTAGAGCTCCATAGGACTATTTTAATAAATTTTTATATGGTTGCCCTCACCCCGCTTTTCAGGCATCAGGGTGGTTTAACTATATGTGTGCATATTGAAGTACATGGTTTTAGTTAAGGGCCAGCAGTTTCATTTTGATTACAGCTATTGTAAATTGCTAAGTAGCTACTGGCCAAACTAAAAAAGCCCCAGATGTCTAAGCATAGTCTGTACCTTGTGCTAGGACTCTCCTTTGGTTTTGACAGCTCCCATAACAGTTGTATACTTTGGGTAACAGCCCGTAATTTGTCTAGATTAATTAAAATAATTGTCTTTTCCTCAGTGTAAATTTTACATTCACTCTTACAGGTTTAGAATTTGTCATTGTTTCTGGAAGATGTTTTAAAAAATGTCATATGCAATGTAATCATTAGGGTCTTATTACTTCCTATGCAGACCTTTTCTGTAAAATCAGAGTAGTATTTTTCTCATATGTGTGCAAATTAAAGATTAAAAAATTGCCTTCCTCTGTAGAGTGAAATTGTTAAGAAAATCCCTGTACTAAAGTCTTTAGGATAAGGTTTTGCATTAGATTTTTTGTTTTATTTTTTAAAAATGCAGTTGGATTTGGAGGTAAGACTTGTTATTTTGTTTTAAAGCCTTTGAAACACTATGAAGAAAAGTAGCTATAAATGGCATTGAGTGGAAGAAAATATTCAGTAAATTATTTTGAGATTTATTCTTAGTCCTTCTGTAGTTTAAAAATTTAACTATCCACCATATATGATATCGCATAACTGATGTGCCTATATGCATTGTTCATCTGTCTAGCTGGATGGTATGGTAAGTACAAGATCAAAGAAATAATAAGTGAATGGAAGAGACTGGAATCTCGGACAGAAAGAAATGTTGCAGGCTTGAAGACATTGGTGTAATCTGCCTAAGGGGAAAAATATGCAACGTGGCTATTTAGTAATTTGTTTATGGTAGGGAATAATTACTTTAGTGGATGAGAGAAATTCAAAAGTCTGTGAACTAGAGGAAAAGAAAATCAAAGGTTATCTTAAATGCTCACTTAGAAAAAGATATCTGTGATGTGTTTATTGCTGCTTAGTCCACTGATCAGGACTTCAATACAGTGCAGTGGCACAGACTTTTGGGATTCTTCTGTTAAATACTCATTGAGACATAACCAACCACAAAATCAAATCCTCTGAGGAAGACGTTTTTATTTTAATGTTTGTCTGCTTTTGCTTAATAGCATATATTTTAAGAGATCGGGAATTAAATATGTAGAAACTAATTATGGTAATCCTGTTGCCAGGGTCTCTTTGCATTGGGTGACAAACTATCAGCTACATGGCTCTGGGGGCAATGGTCAAGGGCATGGGGGTTCAGGTGGTCTTCTCCTTGATCCCACTTATGAGCAAAGGGCCTGAGGAGGACTGGGCAGATCCTATAGGTCAACAACTGGTTTTGCAGCTGCTGTCAGCAACAGGGTTTAGGTTTCTATGACGATGGGACCCTCTTTGGGGCTCAATAGCTGCTTGGAAGAGATGCGATCTATCTGACTAAGTGGGGCAAAATCATCTTTGCTAACAGGCTGGCCAGCCTGGTGAGAAGAGCTTTAAAATAGGAATGATGTGGGAGGGAGATGAGAACCTACAATCACGTGAAGACTGGGATGATGGGAAAGAGCATAGCCTCAGCAAGTTTGCAGATGATACAATACACATTGGAAGGAGTAAAGAAGGCAGAGCCAGACTCTTCTCAGCGGTGTCCAGTCAAAGGAGAAGAGGCAGTGGACACAGAGATAACTGTAAATTCCATTTAATCAAAGAAAGCACTTTTTTTTACTGTGGGGATGGTCAAACACCTGAGCAGGTTACTCAGGTTGTGGAGTCTCCATCCTTGGAGACTCTTTAACCTAACTGGACATGGCCCGAAGCAGTCTGCTGTAGTTGCCCTGCTTTGAGCAGGGCAGTTTGACTAGACAGTCTCAAGAGGTCCCTTCCCACCTCCACTGCCCTGTGATTCTGGGAGATGGAGGTTTTTCAGAATAGGGTGTTCACTCGGACATCTCTGCTAATTAGACAACGGATGAATTGTTACATTCAAGAGGGCACAAATTTCATCCTGAGATTGATGACATCCAAAATTAGTGATGCTTCTGAAGATCACCGCATATTTATATTTATACAAACATATACATCGGTTACATTATGATAATATCATTTCAAGAAATGCTTGAAGGTAAAATAGGGTCTTGAATTTGAAAGTCTTCTGCACTGTAACTGTACTGCACCATCTTTTTTTTTTTTTTTTTTTTTTTTTTTTTCCGGCCACACTGGACAAAACTTCATATGTACCTGACGCTATAACGCTCGGCTGTAATGTTACAGTGTTGTAGCAGTTTGCTTNCACAACATCATATGTACCTGGATCTATAATGCTGGGCTGTAATGTTACAGTGTTGTAGCAGTTTGCTTCAGCTAGTTTTTAATTAGTTCTGTGTTAATGACTTTCATAGATATGCAGCTTGTTCTCTCAGGCAAGCTCTTTTCTGTTACTTTACCTGTTGTGTTAAAGCTGTAACTTAGTTACAAGCTCAGCACAGACCAACTCTTTATCATGGTTTAGAGGGATTTATACATACAGCTTAATTAATGTTGAGGATTTCTGAGTGCCAATTTTGTCTGCAGCCCCCAGATTAACTGCCTTCTAGATAGCCAGAGAAAACTGTCTCGGGGATTTCATACTTCACTAAAGCAAAGGGAAAAATAACTCTCTTAAATCCTGGCATATTTGTTACATAGGAATGGTGGATAAAAATGACCATATTAATAAAATATTACAGTTTTCTGCCTTGAAAAGTCATTTAGACTTTGAGACAGCTGTTTCATTTAAAACATTCATGCACTCAGATGCAGAACTGAGAGCAAAGAGAAGTAGAGAATTATCACTGTAATCTGCAGAAGAGTTTCTTAGGTTTCATGTACTTTACAGGAGGGTTGTGGACCATCTTCAGTGTAAATCATTATGGCTAAATGGACAGAGTATCTTGCCATGTTGAACTTCAGTTTCAGGAAAGATTTCAGCAGTGTGCTTTGTTCTGTGTTGACATGTTGCCTGTTGGAAGAKAAATTAAAATAAATGTTTTGAACTCTCAGTTTAAATGCAGGGGGATTTTCAAACGTATTTTTCTATCTAGGTACACAGACCAAGAGAGTTTAGTGTTGCTATTTGGGAAGCTGCTGCAGAGATCAGGTGCTTCAGTGCTATCAATCAGCAATGGTCTGCCAGAAAACATCACCACTTTCTTTCATAGTTAACCCTTTATATTTATTCTGCCTGTCAAGTAAATTAAAAAGTTAAGATGTAGGAAGAAAGTTCTAAAAGTTTTTCTAAGCTAGTGATTGCTTACTGCAGAAGTACAACTATCACTGAGTGTGTATGGAAAGGTGCATAGAAAATGGCCGTATGCTTCCTTCTCTCACACTTGAGAATTATCACTAGTATATGTAGGCAATTAATGTGTTTTATCAGCTACTGCTTTAATTAGTTTTGTGGCTTTAAATTCAAAAGGTATGCTTTAAATAATATTTATTTATTGCTGTGTACTTTTTGAAAGAAGCAAAATTACTGAATTACAACATTCACAGTCAAATGTGACATGATTAGACACAACAGATTCAGTAAATCTTAATATTCCAACTTCTACAAATAACAAATTCGTAGGCCTGCCAGTTGGGCTATATTAGTTTCCTGGAACAGAACAAGGTGCATGGGAAAGGGCTGGCTGCTTTATTTTATTTTGTTTTTTTTTCTAAGGAGCAGGGACAAACTTCTAACCTCTTTGGGCCACTCTTTCAATATAATGATGTTCCAGAATTTGAGTCCTTCAAATTCAAGTGATGGTTGGATCTAGTTCAAAGAAAAACAGTTATGTTGTATGCATGTCTGGTCCATAGCCTGACATATGGCATGTGTTAAACTGAGGTCTAAGTGCAATGATGATATCACCAGCACAGTGCAATAATATCAATGTCAGAAGTGTGGACTAGTGAGTTGCTGAATTTTGGAGGTGAACACTGCCTCACGTCCTTGTATTTTTTTAACCCTTTTTTTAAAAGAAGTGACATTTTGCTGATGTAGATTTATATTGCCCTTGTCCTCAATGGTGCTTCTGCTCAGCTGTGGTGCTGTCAATCACTGTGGAGGACTGACTTTTCTCTGTCATTCATGCTTTATTCACAAGGTAATTTTCACTTGCTTCTGTCATCAAGCTTCTTGCCTTTTGTGCTTTGTTACCCCATGAAGAGTCTTCCATTCATACTGTGTTATTACTGACCTCTACTTGAACTTTCTTCCTCTCCTTCCACATATATTATTTGACTTTTCCACTGTGACAGGGAGTAAGAAAGGAAACGACGTATTGCAGACTCAGAAAGAATTATAGTCTTAACTTCTTCTAGCAGAAGAAGTGTGTGTTTTGGCTCTTGAAAATGAGAACAGAGTTTCATACCAAGGAGAGGCAAAATATCAAATGTGTTTCTGCAAAATGTATCATAACTGCATGCAAATTGAACTGGTTCTTCTAAGGCATTGAGTCCTCCCATGTGGCAGTGCCTGTATTTGCTGCTTCTCCCTTTGCCTTTCAAAGAACTTTCAAAGAGTAGTAGTATTAATGCCAAGAGTCAAACAGCCACTACTCTAGTCTGAAAATCATAGTTTTGTATTTGTGTCTAAGTAAGGCTTGCAGTTTTTTTTGGTCAAACTTCTATTTTTTAACATTGCTCACTTGCTCACTGAATGCATGTGCAACAGGTTGAAAATGCAGCCTCAGAGAGGTGGTCAGTGTTTACAGCAGCTTGTAGACCCTGCTTTGTTCTGTGCATCCCCCGTACTGCCAGAGCCCCTCCCAGTACTCACTCTGCACTCCATTCCCTTCAATATGACATCTCAAGGGTCACATTTTGCAGGCTCCAATAACTCTCCCTCTATCCCAGAAAGTTCTAGCTGGATCTTTTTTTCAGCGTTGCCATCATTGGCTTCACTCTCAGCCAAACTCTGACATGGGTCTTGATAGTGCTACAGCACTTGCACATTGGAGTTGCAAGCAAATGCATCCCCTTTAATGTCTGGGGGCTTGAGGAATCAAAGGCAGGAAACTTCTTTTGGTAGATGCAAAATTCCTTCAATGCTGGTTATTCTTTGCAAGATTTCCCTGAAACAAAGGAACTGAAATTCTTGATGATGATATGACTGTTGGCAATACTGAAGCAGGTTTTGTGCAAATGTCTTGTCCTAATACATTGCTGGTAGCCTTTAGTTGTATGCTGGTGTCTTTGGAGGTGAAATTTTGAGACTATGCCTTTGTTTGTGACATGCAGAAATGAGCAGACCAAGCCCCTTCCTCCTCAGTTAGCTTGCTGGCAGTGGCAAGTTCCTTTGCCAAATAATGCTAGGAAGATTGTTAATTTGTTATAGGAAGTCCATTAATTTTTTTACTTTCTCCCCATCAAACTCCTCCACCCATTGTAGGTGGATGCACTGAAGATAGTTACTAGTGTAAAATACATAAGCTCTTTTTCTGACTTTAGGATGTTTGCAATTCTGTCATTTTCTCTACCTAAAAATCGCAAGCTCTGTTATTGTTTGTTGTGGAATGCAGCATTTGAAGTAGAATAATGCTATCTATATAACATTAGGAAAYGTTATACAAAATTAGGTAACTGGTCTCTTCCCTACTGTCCTGCTCTTGAAACTGGTGAGTATTGTATAATTCAGAGGAAAGTGGTACCTTCTCTCTCACTACTGTTTTCTTGATAACCGAGTAAAAGGGAAATACGCACAACCTGATCACAGTATTGAAACTTTTAGTGGCTAAACCACTGAGTTTTGGAAGCTTTTTTATACGGAATTATATGCTCCTTTAAGAAATRTTTTTGAGAAAATTGCCTATTAAAGTTACATTTAGATAGTTGAAATGTTCAAAATTATCCTCAAACCCTATAGGAATTCATGACCATGTATGGTTGTATGGAAAGATTATTGAAAAAGACATTTGCTAGAACTGGTAATGGAAACTGGCTAATCTCTGTGGGGTGCATAAATTATTTGCTACACACTGTGTCTTTTAGACTAACTTTATAAACTAGGATGATATGGTGTTTGTATTCCTATCAGGTTTTAAAGATTTCTGTACAGCATGTTATTCTGTTTAATATCTCACTGTTGTTTATTCCATTTTAGGGAACTTTCTACAATTCTATTAAGTACAACAAGGAGAAAGCATAAGCAAATAGTGGGTGTACAGAAGTAACAATACCTAAATGTTTTATGCAGAAAAGATTCAGCAAGTATCTCCTATCTACGAAGAGCGAATCAAATTTTCACATTCTGTGACATTGCAGTACAATCTTGGATCAAACCACACATGCTATTTTAAGAAAAAAAAAATTGAATGACGCTATTTGCACTGATCTGATGATGTGGAAATAAAATATTGAAAGGAATGCTGTTATTGTTTTCTTTATTCTTTGGGTTTTGCTGCACTGAATGGATTTACTAAAACCAATAAAAGGTTTTATTCACAAAGCCGTCACTACAGGATTAAAGAAACTTTATGGGCAAAACTTGTTGATATGAAATGAGTAAGACCTAGGGTACTAACTGGGTTTCATAGTAAGCATAAGATTTTAGACGTAGAGAAGGGAAATTACAGCCACACAAATCCTGTTATCCTCATTGGGCTATATGATTAAACTGCTGGGATCATACTGAAAAGGTACATCTGTGCTGCAGTACAGCTGCTTGGATGTGAATCAGGGGTCCAGTTCTATCATTCTTACTGTTGTTGAGTAGCGTTTTACTTTGCCAATAGTTCTTTTGAGGCTTAAGAAGCTAATCATGGCCAGTGCGAGAATGGCACAATTGAACTGTGTGTTAATGGAAGACAAATACTGTAAGTAATGCAGGCTGATTAACAGGAAGTTTGTTTGGCAGAGATATTTAAAACATGAATTTTGCCATGACCAGTAAGTTCCTATTAAATCACAAAACAGATTCCAGTCCCGCTGAAATCAAGGGAAGTTTTCCTGTTGACTTCAGTGATATAAAGATTTGGACCTCCTTTGGGTTTATCTTCCAATTTAAGATCATTTTTCTGATGCTTACTAAATGTTTCCCAGTGTTTATACATTAAAATGTGTTGCCAATTCAAATAGCATTGTCTTGTACTGTAAAAACTAAAATAAAATATTTGTTTTGGCATCTTTGTAAGTGGAATTTTTGTCATGTGTTTAGAACTTATTCTACACTGCTAGCTGCACGTAGAAAATGTTCCCTGCTCTTCTAAAAACATTTTTAGTACACGTTTAAGACATTAACTGTAATTTTATGGATTGGGTTTCTTGCTTAGTGGATTTACACTACAGTACAAATYTAACTCTTAATTATTACCAATTGTTTGAAGTCCTTCTGCACATCAGATTGTTTTTGCCTGTGAGACTATAATTTTGTCTTTAATGAAAAGATTGTCATTAATAATAAGGTGTTAAAGTTTTAAGTTACTGTGTGGTTTATTCCCTCTCTGTAAGAGGAGAGCTTCTTGTGAGCTAATGCAAGCACCTTTTTGATTATTTATCACTGAATTGCTTCTTTTATTTGCTGAGCATCTCTGCTCAAGATCAGTTTATTTCTAACAATGTACTTGGTGATTCCTGTTAGTACTGCCTTAGGTGTTCGTATCCTTTGTCAACTAATTTATGTAGTGGATCCCGAAAAAATTGATGATAAAAGTTGGGCCGCAGCTTACTTCACTAATCTGCAGTTTTTTTACTGTGTTCAGGGACATGACTTTCATCCCTAAATGGTTTGTGATGCATGATACCTTTTCTACTAACGTGCTTTGCTTTGACTTTCCTACTTCCATCCCTATTCTATAGTCAATCTGGTGGGGAGTTTGCTATTTTTATACTTCAAATATAAGCTCTTGTTTGGTATACCTGTGTAACATCACTCATTTGTTTTCCCTCCCTACAATATGAATCCACTATTTCAGCAACCTTACCTTTACAGTCATGCAGCCACTTCTGTGGGATGTGGCAATTCTTTCTGAGGTTAGGGAAACCTCTTCCTTTCTCTTACTTCCCTTCCTGTCATTTTCTCGAACTGAATGTGGCACTTTTGTTTAGGCTTCTCAATTTCTTAAGAAGCTGTATTCCTAAAAACCTTCTTGTTAGCTTATCATGCAATTTGTGTCTAATCTCTACTCCCATTTCCTCTGATTTCCCCATTGGTTAGCTAAACCTTAGAGACTATTAATATGCATCTCTGCTAATTCTCATCAGGTCTTTTCTGTTGCTTTTTTAATGCTTTTTTATTTTTGTGTACTTTTCCATATATTGGTAAGACTAAATCTTCATGTGGTGCTAGTTCTCATAGAGATTGTGAATTTGAATCTAAGGTCATTGCATTTTACCTTTGCTGTATTGAGTGCCTCCCACTTAGGTTTAATACAGCATATTCAATTGACCTTCAGTTTTACTCTAGTCTCCCAGGGTGAGATTCACTTCTAACTTTAGAAGTCTACAATGGCAACTAAAGAAGTTTTTCTACAGAGTTGTTGAGATGTATAGAAACACCTGCTTTTCTATGTTGACTATAAAAGGGGTCTTGATAACTGTTTTAGATGTTTGCATCTCTAGGTAGCTCTCTCTGCATTGTCTACACCTAAGGTTAAGTGTCATGAGCTGTGTACTGTCTATGTATATTCTTGAGAATGAAAATGAACTGCTGGTTTGATTGCGTTGTACGACAGTTAATTTTTTCTTTCTGAAGTACTGTGTTTTTAGAAGCAGCATTTATTTTTCATGGGTCTCCCAACAGTAATTTTGAACAGCTTAATGAAAGAATTGAAGTAGATAATGGCCAAACTGTTCTATTACTGAATTTAGAACAAATACGTTTAGTGATTTTGCTTATTTCTCACTTTGCCCATGGAAGAAAGCTTTAAGTATTAAGCTTAGTGGGAGGAGGAAGGTATACATTTATTGAGTTACAATTTTATTGTTGAATTAACAATACTGTTTTCATTTTAATGATTTACAGGAAGCCTGTTTACCTGTAAAACTCCAGCAATTGCAGATATTGTGATACTGGTAGATGGTTCTTGGAGTATTGGCAGATTCAATTTCAGGCTTGTTCGACTGTTCCTGGAAAATCTGGTTTCCGCTTTCAACGTAGGATCTGAGAAAACAAGAGTAGGTAAGGTGCCATATTTTTTTCTTAATATTTCTGTAGCGATGTAAAAATTTTGTGATTTCAGGATCGTTAACAGCTTAATGCTACTTATTTGTGCAAGATTCATCCTCACCTGGAACTAGCACTTCTATCATAAGAGTAGTGATGCTGGAATGTTTGTAGTATTAATTCTTCACAGTTTACTGTGATACTCAGCTTAAGTAAACTCTAATGCAATGTCAGTGGAAAAATAAAAACAGTGGAAACAGTCTTACTGACTTCAGTCAGCATTAGATCAAACCCTTGCAGTTTAATTTTCGGAGGAAGAATGTGCCAATGGATGGCTTTTCTCATGGTTTAAACTGGCTCAAATGTTACATTTCTGTTCTGCTACTTATATTTTAGTCTGTTCAAAGGCACATTAAATAAAATTGTTCTTTTTCAAAAAACAATTTCTTGGAATCTTACTAAACTCTGAAGAAGTTGTGTACTCCTCCTCATTTACTTTCCTTAGCACTTGAAAGAAAGGCTTTGAAAATAAATTGAGGAGTTGCCACTAAGAACAACTTTATGCTATTTTTTTGGCATCAAGCAATGCAGTTTTTCTAGTATGGTAGCAAAGCTACTTATGGTAAGCTTACTATGGTAAGCTGTTGGTAACCAAGTACATAAAGTGTAAATACTTGGGGGGGGGGGGGAAGCTTTATTGTCTAATGGATTACCTTAATTTCTGGTTCTTTAGGTCTTGCACAGTACAGTGGTGATCCCCGAATTGAATGGCATTTGAATGCCTATGGCACAAAAGATGCTGTTTTGGATGCAGTCCGTAATCTACCATATAAGGGAGGGAATACATTAACAGGTACAGTGTACGTTTTAGCTTTTGCCTTTTATTAAAAAACATATTCTGCTACACAGACTACAACGTGTTAGTGCTTGTTATGAAGGGTAAAAAGGATAGGGTTTTTGCAGCTTGCTAATGACTTTATCCAATGTCAGTGAAGTCTTTCTGAAGTGCTTGTCTCATTGGCTTCACTGAGAATCTTTCTGGTCAGGACAGGGTCTCATAAAACAAAGTGTACATGAACTCTCTGTGCTGGAAGTAAAATCTTTTACCTGCTAGGAAGAAAATGCAAAATCCATTCATAATGTTCATGCACAGAGCATTATTCTGAAGGAAAGAATGTTGTTTTAATATCTGACAACTGGCAATAGTAACTTTTCAAATGATCACCTGGGGCTTTCAGATTTCCATTGACCTTTTAGTAGTTAGAGCACTGAAGCCCCAGAAGACACTTAGTGATGGATAAATGGGGGATTCCTGTCAACCTGGGAAAAATACAGTCTCTGAATACAACTCCAGTATCATCAAAGCAGCAGTTAGTAATATTGGCTGTCTTGCCAGGAGAATGATATATCCAAAGACCCAGACATGGCTTTAAGTAAATTGCTGCCTTCCTTTTTTTCTTTTTTGGCAGGGAGGGAAGGGGAGAAAGAATGTGAAAGATTCTCCTTCTCTTCTGCAACAGCCTTTATTTTGGTAGAAGGAGTGATTTGCAGTGGGACAAAGGACAGGATGACTCTAGTATGATTCTAGGAATGAGATTACTGTGAGGTAGCAAGTAGTAAATTATCGTGATTATTTTATATGTATGTTACAAGAAGGTGAGTTAGGAACCTTTGCTGTGGGAGACTTAAGAGAGTTTTCAGGTGGGATCTCATTGTGACGTGTAAGTTTGTCCTGAGGAGTTGTTCTTTTTCRTTCCCTTTAAATAATTAGCACTTATTAAAATCAGATTGTCCCTAAGCTTTATTTAAGCTTTTCTTCAGCTTGTGAATTGGAAAGAACAAACAAACAAACAAACAAAAGTTAGATTGTATGTAGTATGGGGGTTTACTAAGCTATCCAGAACATGTGCTTTCATATAAGCAATGTAGGTAGAAGGAGAGGGGACTTCCTATTCTAACTTTGTAGAGTGAGAAAGAAAAGATAATGCGTTCACAGGAAGATAATTTAGGTTTCCATAGCCCATTTAAAATACATTGATTGATCAAAAGGCTGCTAAAGATGAATGTCACCTTCTCCGTAGTTTAGGTTGCTTGTTGGAATTTAATCTTCCAGTAAATAAATTCTTCTTTTATACTTATTATTCATTAAAAGGTTTCTCAGGATTTTTAAATTGAGTGGAAAGACAAACACTGTGATATTAGTGAAATTAATGGACATTTTTCCCTTTTAAGTCTTTTAAAATGTTTCCTTTTTTAGGTCTTGCCTTAACTTACATTTTGGAAAACAGCTTTAAGCCTGAAGCAGGTGCAAGACCCGGAGTATCTAAAATCGGTATACTGATCACTGATGGGAAGTCCCAAGATGACGTTATCCCTCCTGCTAAAAACCTACGAGATGCTGGCATTGAGCTGTTTGCTATTGGTGTGTATCCTGCCATATCCATATATTGTGTCCCATTATACTCTGGTGTATTTGTATCTGTTGCCCTCTATATTAAGGAAGTGTTCTTTTCTGTCTGTATCCCATATCATCATTAATTTAAATCTTTAATATGTTCTTCAATTCATTGCTGCTATAACTGGAATTCAGCAGTATACATGGATGCTACATTATCAGGAGACAGCTGAAAAAATGCCAGTTACACTGGCAGAAATTAACGTCTTGAAGTAACATCTTAACGACAGAGTAATCTGTGGTTGGCCATTAAAACAAATAGAAAGAATTGGATTTTAGTAATTTTTTATCAATCCCTATGCATACAAGATTTTTTTATTTTTTGTTGCAAATATTTTCTTTCCTTTTCTTTCCAATGAAAGGTGTAAAGAATGCAGATATAAATGAACTCAAAGAAATTGCCTCTGAACCTGACAGCACACACGTCTACAACGTTGCTGACTTTAACTTCATGCATACCATTGTTGAAGGTCTTACCAGAACAGTGTGCTCACGAGTAGAGGAACAGGAAAAGGAAATCAAAGGTGAATAAGAAATGAGATCTAATGTAACTTAATATGAATTTAGAGCTATGAATCCTATTCCAAATACCTGCAATTCGAAGCTGGCTTCTGGCACTTGACTCATGCTGTATATTCTTTTGCTCACAAGAAAGCACATTGTCAGGGAAGTTATCTTCCTAGGTATGTTTTATTCTTGCTTTGATATCTTTGATCTTTTGCTCTCTGTCTTTGATAGTGGTAAATATTATGGTATTTGGTAGTACCAAAAAATACCGAACTATACATTCATTCTGCTGTAACTATTTCCAAGTGGTGGGTAAGGAAAATTTTTTTTATAATACACAGGTTTGGGGATGAATTACTTTAACATCTGCACATGGAATTGTTACGTTTGTGCTGTGCTTTCCATCTCCTACCTTACTGTTTTTATTGTCTCATAAGTTTTCAAAATTTTCAACTATTAAGATTGCTTTGTCCCTTCATGATGATGGATTTTTTTTTTCTTTTTCTTACTTAATACACAAAAAATATATTTCAGAGCATAAAAAAAGATGGTGGTGAAGAAAATTGTTCTTATATAAAAAAGCCTTCTCTGACTACAACATTTTTTTGCTTTTCTGAACAAAAGAAATGGCTATGAAAAAATGTTGCAATTTGTCAGAGAAACAGTCCTACCTGAGGAAATTCTTTCTGAAAGGCTTCAGTGGATTTTGTTTGTATTGCTTGGTTTGTGATTCTGTAATATCACAGAAATGCCGAGTGATAAGCTTGTAATATATATCAGTAAGGAAGGCTGTCTTCACACTTATTTCTACCTGTGCAATGAAAAAGTGTGTATTAGTAAGGCTTCATTCCATTTTTTTTCCTCTTTTATTCACCTGGAAACTGGAAGAAATACAGAATATTATCTGTGTCTTGTAGGGGGAATAAGCAGTCAGTTGGGAAATTGAGAGGGAGAGGATGGAAAAACCATAGAGAGATGAGACATCTTTGTGGAAAGGAATGATTGCCAGAGAAGATGACCATTCACTACATCTCTTCAATCTGCTGACAGGCAGCATATCAGTTTCCAGCCCGCAGAGGAGCACAGGAGATCACAGCTGTATATGTACTTGGATGTTTTTCATGACTGGAAGGAAGGCAACCTGAAAAAAACTCAGAAAGAAAGGGCTTGAAAGAGCGATGGGAGGAAGGACAGGAAGGCTTAGTTTTGTATTTTTGTCTCTTTCATATAAAGGTTTTTGAAAGACCAGGGAGGCTTAGTCCCAGTGAAAACTCCATGTGCAGTACTCATTGTTAGTTCTTTGTTTCCATTGAAAATGACCTAAATAAATGTGTGGTAGCCAATTATTTGATTTTCTGATGAGGAGGATCTTTGGAGTTTCAGCAAATACAACAAACCAAATAATTATTTTGCAGAGCGGAATAAAAGATTTGTGTTTTCTCTAACCTAGGAACAATTGTTGCTTCACTTGGGGCTCCTTCGGATTTGGTCACATCTGAGGTAACAGCTAGAGGATTCCGAGTTAGCTGGACCCATGCACCAGGCAAAGTGGAAAAATACAGGGTTGTGTACTATCCCACTCGAGGAGGACAACCGGAAGAGGTAATAGGAGGAAAAGCTTCCCAGAAATTTTTAATACAACAGCAAGAACTAACCAGACAGAAAATCCATGGTCTTATTTAAATCTACCTTGAAATTCCCTATGTGGGCTCTGAAGCCCACTACAGAAAGGAGATACGGTCACATTGGATGGTGGTGAAGGTTAGGTAGTAGCCAGGCTGCTTTTTTGTCATGTAATTTAAAGTAAATGTGCTGTAACAATGAGCACTTTTGGGCGGGTGGCGGGGGGGTGTGGGGCGATGAGCTGCCTGCATTTTTCCTTACACATACAGTTACTTCAACCAATTCTATAGACTTCCCCTCTGCACCATTCTGTTTACAAGAACAGAAAAGGTAGGAGCTGATGGTAAGCCAGATCTTCAGTTCTAAGAAAAAATAATTGATAAAAGGAAGATGATACGGGTGTATATTTTGGGACGTCTACAACTGGTCATTGAAAATTTGGAGAGAAGTGTTTATCTGAATAGGACTTAGGCATTTTGGAGATGGGGAAAAAATGCAGTGGAACAAGCCTTTGGCTTCAGCTGACAACTTACAAAATTGAACGGAAAGGCAGAAGAGCAAAAGAATTTAACTAAGGATATATTTTATTTCTTTTTGTACTAGAAACTTGTTTAGCATGGATATGTATTAATGTCAATTTGAAGTACTGTGTGTGTACATGTAGTACTAAAGGAATATTTATGATGATATAGTAATTATATCAAAAAGTGCCCCATATACGCTCTTAAACTGTATTCCATACGCTTCATTTATCTAAGCCATTCCGTTGTTCTAAATGGCTACTTATATCAGCTAAACATTTTGATTATGTATATGGTTTCTGTTCTTTTTTCAGACACCTTACTGTACATAAAGGTAGCAAAAGCAAATTTGATTTATGAATTGAACTTTAGAACATTGATTCTTAGATGCCAGTGTAAAAATTACCTGAAAGAGGGATTGATTGATTTGATGGTAATATAGTTAGTTTGCTTTATGCGTATTTAGTTGAATTTTCTTCTAAACAGGTTGTGGTAGATGGAAGCTTATCAACAGCAGTTCTGAAAAACCTGATGTCTTTAACTGAATACCAGATAGCTGTATTTGCGATATACTCAAATGCTGCTAGTGAGGGCCTCCGTGGAACTGAAACTACACGTAAGTATCCTTACCATGTTTGTTACGGATTTGACTGTCTGCATTTAATCGCACTGTGTTAGCAATTAGTCTTTGTGAAAAAGAAATACAGAAGGGAGTCTTTTTCAATTTAGCTTCTTTTAATGCATTTGCCTTAAATTAATTTCTGTTTGAATTAATTCTGGGCTAAGTTCCTAAGTCCAAACGCTCTGTGGATATTTAAACACTGAGAGAGGTTTTATCTCTAGGCTGAACTTTGAAGTCGGTTGTATTGAACCCTAAATTAGAACATTTCTACACTTTGGGTGTGGAGCCAAGCTTTATAAATTAGGTTTGTGGCTGAAGATCATCTCATGAGTGGAGGATTAGGTGGGACCAGAAATACCTGCATGTGATTCCTACCAGTGTGGAAGATTTCAAGGTAACTTCTGTAAGTTCCTTTCTCAATGATGCAGTTATTTTCTGTCTGTAAAATGGTGACTTGGGATATTGTTAGAATGAATATGTTTACAGTTTTGGGTTCTATAATGAAAACTGTGCTAGTACCTGAGATAATGTGCTGCTATTGATCATATCAATTTTATGTATTTGTATAGAAAATACAGTTACTTTTTTAGTAAATATGATAGACATTAGGAATGGAAGGAAAGAGTAACTTTTTAGTTCAAACTAGGAGCCAGGAAGTCAATGTGTGATATTTCAATACCTGATATCTGCTGGAAGAACAACACAGCAGGGCTCAAGCAATCTAGAAGATTTCTACAGTGCTTTGACAACAACTTCCTGACACAAGTGATCGAGGAGCCAGCAAGAAAAAGTGCTCTGCTGTAGCTGGTACTTAAAAACAAGGAAGAACTGATGTGGGGTTTTAAAGTCACAGGTAGCCTTGGCTGCAGTGACCATGAGATGGTGGAATTCAGGATTCTAAGAGGAGGGAGGAGTGCAAAAAGCAGGACCACAACTCTGGATTTCAGGATAGCCATCTTCAGTCTCTTCAGAGATGCTTAAAAGAATCCCAAGGGATATGGCCCTGGAGAGAAGAGGGATCCAGAAGAGCAGCTTGATACCCAAAGATCACATCCTACCAGCTCAAGAAAGGTCCATACTGACAAGTAGGAAATCAAGCAAAGGTGACAGGAGGCCGGCATGGATAAGCAAGGAACTCCTAGCAGAACTCAGACATAAAAAGCAAGTGTATAAGAGATGGAAGAAGAGGGAGATGACCCAGGAGAAGTATGGAGTTGCTGTCTGATCTTGCAGGGGTAAGTTTAGGAAAGCCAAGGCCAACCTGGAGCTGAATCTGGCAAGGGATGTGAAGAGCAACAAGAACAGACTCTACAAGTGCATAAACAGTAAAAGGAAGACTGAGGAAAACGTGGCCCCACTCCTGAATGGGACAGGGGACCTGGTGACAAACAAGGTGGAAAACACTGAGGTACTCAATGCCTTCTTTGACTCAGCCTTTACCGGATAAAATGGCCTTCAGAAATCCCAGGCTGCTGAGATCAGTGGGAAAGTCTGGAGAAAGGAAGACTTACTCTCATTTGAGGAGTACCAGTACAGGGAGCACTTAAGCAAATTGGACACACATAAGTCCATGGGATTGGATGGGCTGCACCTGTGAGTGCAGAAGGAGCTGGCTTATGTCATTGTGAGGACAGTCTCGATTATCCTTGATAGGTCGTGGTGACTGGGAGAAGTTCCTGAACACTGGAAGAAAGCAAATGTCAATCCTTTGTGAAGTGGGATCTGGGGAACTACAGGCCGGTCATTGTCCCTCAATTCCCAGGAAGGTGATGGAGCAACTAATCCTTGAAACCCTTTTCCAAACACATGAAGGACAAGGAGATGATTGGAATTAGTCAGCATGGATATATGAAGGGGAAAACATGTTTGACCTCATGGAGTTCAACAAAGGGAAGTGCCAAGTCCTGCCCCTGGGGATGAATAACCCCATGTGTCAGTACACACTGGGGGGTGACCATCTGCAAGGCAGCTCTGCAGAGAAGGACCTGGGAGTCTTGTTAAACAACACGCTGACTGTGACCCAGCAATGCACCCTTGTCACGAAGAAGGCCAAGAGCCTCCTGGATTGCATTAGAAAAGGATTGCCAGCAGGTTGAGGGAGGTGATTCTTGCCCTCTGCTCAGCACTGATGCGGCCACACCTGGATGCTTGGTCCTGTGCTGGGCCCCCCAGTACAAGAGAGGTGGGAACTTACTGGAGTGAGTCCAGTGAAGGGCCACAAAGATGATTAAGGGCTTGGAGCATCTTTCATAAGAGGAGAGACTGAGACAGTTATGGCTGTTCAGCCTGGAGGAGAGAAGGCTCAGGGCAATCTTACTGATGTGTAAAAATCCCTGATGGGAGGGAATGAAGAAGAGGGAGCCAGACTCTCTTCAGTTGTGCCCCCTGACAGGACAAGAGTCAATGGGCACAAATTAAAAAATCATGAAATTAAATCTGAACAGAAGACGACACGATTTTATTGTGATGGTGGTCAAACACTGGAATAGGTTGTCCAGAGAGGTTGTGGAGTCTGTGTCTCTGGAGATATTTAAAACCCAACTGGACACGGTTCTGAGCAACCTGCTCTAGCTGATCCTGACTGAACAGGGAAGTTAGACTAAGTGATCTTAAGAGGTGCCTTTCATCCTCAGTGGTTCTTTGATTCTGTGTCAGTGCTAATCTTCCCAATCTGAAAAGAAAATAAAATAGGATCATATAAAATTATTTGAGACTTCTATTTTCTCAGTCTCCCAAAATGTCATCTCCAGCCATGTTATACCCCATAACATGGTGTTAGGACCTGTTTAATTTATTGAGGCAGAGAGAACAGTCACATACTGAGCCAACAGGATTGTTTCATATTGCACCTGGTATTCCTTTGAAGTCACCTAGTCAAGTTCTGACGGAGCCCAGCCCTGCTGGCTTTCTGAGATCTGATCAGATCACACCCCAGGGTCATGCAGCATCAAGCATTTTATACAGCTGTCTTTGATAGTGTGTTGGAAGTAATAGTCTGACATGTGCAGGTATTAATCACTCCACACGCTAAAATACCTGCAGTTTGAAAGTATTTTTTACTATTCTAATGGAGAACTATGGAAAATTTGTAGTTTACATTCCTGCCTTTGTGTGAGATACTGACAGATTAAAATAGCCACCAATCACATTTGTTCATACAGAACATTGAAAATAGCTTACAGGTATGTGAAATCTAAATAGACACATTCAATATGCATAACGTACAGATAATTAGAAAGGTTTCTGGTTTAATAGTCACTTCTAACTTGAAATAAATGTGAAATGCATTCACATTTTAATTTGCTGCAAATATATTTTTACCTGTTTTAGTTTATTCCAGTTGTTTTTTGGTAGGTTTAATTTATCCGTATGTTACCAGAGTGTTAGGATACTCTGGTGACTGTCCAAGATGCAAATCAGCATTATCTACTGGATATTTATATTTGAGATTCTGAGCTCTTCAGCTGAAAATTCCATTAGAAACCACCACTTGTTTAATTTCCAGTCACCTCTTTGTTAATTACTATTTATATTGCCAGAGTATCTAGGAGTTCCTGTTGAGAGTTAAAATATCAGTCATAAGTTAGAGTTAGAGGATACTTTTCTTATAGATTTTTAGAACCAAAATAAGGAAAAGGACAGGTGATGGATACTCTCTCTGTGATACTGGGGCAGTTTGACTAGGCATGAGACAATGTGGTAGAAAGTGCCCTCAGAATATGTCAACATGTTTCTTTCTGTAGGTATCAGAGGTCTGAGTGGAGCTCTGAGGGAGGAGACTGAAGTACATTTGAAAATGTTTATGTGTAGTTTCTCCCTATAAYTAGAGGAAGTGTGGGAATTCATGGGAATATAAGTCAACACATCAACAAGGGTTTAAATAGGATGGAGGTAGGCTGTCAAAGGTTTGGAAGTGAAGATAGATGGGTAACCTGGCAGTGGAAACCTAAAGAGAGGCCTGGGTTGAAGTTTTGCCCATGTTTACAGACCTGAACAACAGACTGAGTAGATGCCCTCAATGAACAAGAAAGGACGAGGCTGGCATGTTTTGTATATGGGAAGCTAAGAGCTCTGTTAGAGCTTGTTGAACATAACGTAATAGATACACTACTCCTTGGAGATGTCAGCTAGACAGGCTGCAATTTTTGTTTGGACAAGGAGATTAGAGAAGCTCTGTGAACTATTAGCATTGTAATTAGAATTGGTTGCTGTATCTGTGTTTGCAGATCAGATTCCTCAGAAACATGCAAAGCAGAGCTTTGTAGAGGCTTAATATCCAGACTATTACAGTCTCTCCAAGTTCCTAATAGGAAAGGTTTGATATCAATTACCAATTGCCTTCTGTTTTTTTCAGACCCTTTGAGTCATTTTGGGGACTATTCTCAGTGTAGAAGTTCCAAAGGAGCAGCGAAAGTTCCCTTATCTCTCCAGTGACTGGGTATTTTAGTGGGATCCATCAATGGTGTAACAGCAGTGGAGAGGCCTTGGGATGTTATTCTGTGAGAGGAAGAAAGTGAGGACAATCAGAGAAGTGCAAAATGCTACTCTAAAGAGTTACAGAAATACAAAGAAATATTCAGGAACCCAGATTGGTCCTATGTTCTGGTATCAGTGCCTTAAATTCACAAGTAAACCTCCTAATAATGTTTGAATTTCACTCAGCCTGCTTAGGTGTACTCACCAGGTTAGCATTTGCCATGGTTTGCAATGGATGATCTTGCCCACATTTGTATAATCCCACTGACATAGGCCTGGGAGCCAGTTTGGACAGTACAGGCCTTGAACACACAACAGTTTGTAGTCAAAATATTTTGATGTGCGCAATGTGCTCATTCAGGGTTTCCTCCAGGGTGTTCTACCTCATGGCTGTCTCTCCCATGCTCTGTCCAGGGAACTCTTGCCAGAAAGAGCCACCTCTGGGGACTACTACTTGTTCCTAATAGCAGCTTTGCCCATTCTTCAATAGTGAGTGGTCATCCTCCTGCAGATCAGGGTGGAGGTAGGGTGAGATCTGAACAAAGTGATTTGGTGCTTGAAGAACAGAAATCCTCCCACTTGAAATGTTCAAAGCCATTTAGGACAAAGAGCTGAAATGCTTTGTAAGGGGTAACTGCCCTGGCATTAGAATTGGTTAGGTCATAATTTCCTTGTTTCTCTAATTCTGCGTTCTTTTATGTACTAATCAGCTCTTCATAGTTGTGGCATACAGACAGCACTTCCATGCCTGGAGGTAACTATATTCCTTTGYGTTTCCTGGGGTAAAATAAACTGTTTGAAAAATAGCTGGTTGTTCAAGTGAGACAACTGAAGTGTCTGTCTCTTGTTCCACTGTAGTTGCCTTGCCAATGGCATCGGATCTGCAATTGTATGATGTGTCACAGAGCAGCATGAGAGCGAAGTGGAATGGAGTAGCGGGTGCCACAGGTTACATGATCCTATATGCTCCCCTCACAGAAGGATTGGCAGCAGATGAGAAGGAGGTGATGTATTGGGCTTTCATTTGAATAGCAATTATTCAAAAAATAAATGTTTTAAAGAATAAACTAGTGCATGGCCTTTAACCTCCCACTTGATCAGCAAACACTTTGGGGTTTTTTTCCATGACTGCCTTAAGTACTGTATGTGTTACAGACCACGAACAAAGTGGAAGTACCAGTTGATTATTTTTATATGTCATTGCCATAAAAATGCAGCAATTTCAGCTGAATTAAAGTGACTCTTTTGAAATGATATATGAGATGATACTGTATCATCTTATAAAACTAACACTCAAAGGAAGCAACAATAAAGTAAAACTAAGATATTTTCTAAGTGTGTTATCAGAAGAATATGAAGTTTTGCCTTTGYTCTCATCAGGACCTTTAAAGTAAATAAAATTTGCAGATGTGACATTTATTGGTTTTCTTCTAGCTCTGTTCAACTTTTATTTTTAAATTTAAATATAATGCCTTCCATCAAAAGTGATTTTTAGAAGGTATTTTTAGAAGGAAAAGAAAGTGGGACAAGGTAAAGTCCAGTCTTCTGTCACTGAAATAGTAAAAACAGTAGACTTTTCTGAAGTTGCTAGCATAGTTCCAACGGAACTCCTGGTCTGGGATTTAAAAGTTTTTATGCTCAAGTTTCTATATGTATAATTAAGATTATGTACAACATCTCTGTTCAAGCAAGAACAGTAAAAAGCATGCAGGGGCATGCGAACTTGTGGAGAGTGTAGGAAGCTACTGAAAGCTCGCATAGACTTGTGCTCTCTGCTAAATGAGTGGCTGTGAGCACATAATTCTGTTAAAAATGGGGCCTCCCTGAAAATTGAGCCCTACCCCAGAGAAAGACTTTTTTTCAATAAATAAGTCAGTCCATGTTAATGTGGCTCTTAGTGAAGAGGTGGAGGAGGAAAACGATACACACCTTAAATAGCAACAAAACTGAACATCAATGTGCACAGAAATCAATTCCTCCTATGAAATTTCAGTCCTATGACCAGAGATGAAACAAGGTATAGCTGGGAATGAAAAGGTCTTAGTAGCTGCACGTTCGAGAGAGGACTGTTTTGTCATTGCTAATGTAACTAGTTACTTTTAAAGTCCTCTTACCTGTATGTTGGCTTTTGGCTTTTTGACAATTCTGTTCTTTTGATTATTGTGCAAAATMCCAAAATCTTGGGCCAAGTACCGCAGGCACAGTATCAGACAAATGCTCAGCAGAGCATTTGATCACATACCTAATTTCAAGTATGTAAATAGTATTCTTCCCCATTGTGAGCTAATTCGTAAATAATGTGTCTTTTTTTATTCATGGTGTTTTTAGATAAAAATTGGGGAGGCCTCCACAGATCTTGAACTGGATGGGCTATTGCCAAATACAGAATATACAGTCACAGTTTATGCCATGTTTGGAGAAGAAGCTAGTGATCCCCTTACAGGACAAGAAACTACATGTAGGTAGCACATATCTATATTCAATTCAGTGTTAATAAAACTTCAGAATAGTCTGCACATATTAGACCAGACATCTGATTTTAAAATCTGATTTGAATAGTCCATAGGGCAAGTTCTTAACTGTACTTAAGTGCAAATACTTAATTTATAGAGGCTGAGGATGTGAGTTTCTATGAAACAGTTTGTTTTTGAAACAGGATTGTGAACTCTTTTCTCGTTGGTAGTGGTGCTGCGGATATCCCTGTTGATCTTGGTGGAACTACTGACAGTTCTGAACTTGCTGAAGGTGAATGAAGGTCACCACGTAGAGCTAAATTGAGACTGCTCTGTTTAGCCTCCTGTAGCCAGAGAAGCAGGTGTGTGGGGGAGCCTGCTCAGATGCAGAAGTTCATTCCTCTGGCTTAGTAGTAGTATAGACAGAAAAGAAGCAAAGAGAAGGTTTCTGTCCAACCCCTGCTGCCTAACATCTGGTAAACGAAGGGTTGGAAAGTGCCTGTGTGCTGATGATAGATGGTGTGTTTTTAATAAGCAGCAAGAGTTTTGCCAGCTAAATTCTGTCCTCTGTGAAGTGTACACAGCACTGTGTGTCAGCTCTCTAAATAGCCTCAACATTTGGAAGACAAAGGAATTGAAAATAAGCGATTGTGCTGCCCAAATATTTCTGGGACTGTATTCAGTGACATCTCTATTGCTCCCAACAGTGGAGTGATTGCTTCCTCTTGTTTTGTGCTCCTGGCATGAGTAAGCCAGTGTGAAAGTGACTTACATTTAATAGGTGAGAGAAGTTCAGGCATGCAAGTGCTAAGAAAAAGAAGGGCCAGAGCAACTGCTTGTAAGGTCAGCAACTAATGGTGGAAGAAGCTCTAGGAATGCTGTTTGAACTGGCTCATCTCTGAGAGGACAGTTGTAGACAGACAAGCGCCAATAGTGAACTACTGCAACGTGGGCATGTTTGTGGACTTTAAATGAGTGTAGAAGATTCTTAACACTCAGAGAATCAAATCTTTGGCTCTTTGTCCCTCTGTCCCTTTCTCCCTCTCTTTCTCTCACTCCTTCTCCTTTTTTTTTCCCCCTTGCTTTTGGTCAATAGTTGCTCAATATCTGGCTTTCATTTATCCTAAACAGTAGTTTATGTAGTTTATGACTGTGCCAACCTGAATTCACTTCACGTCGTATGATCTTGGAGGCTGCACAGCTCTAAACCTGGATAACACATTGGATGGAAGATCACATGCAAATTCCAGATACATTGGCACAAGCTGAGGATTCATGACCGCAGTGTTTGATCACAGAAGCTAGTAACATATGTTAGTCAACCCATCATCACTGCTGTTACCAGACCAGAATAAAAAAAACCTAACTACCCTGCAACCTTCATTTTTTTTTTTTTAGGGTGACTCAATGCAGCCAACTCTGACTGGTCTTTAGCACTGTAATATGAAAGAAGATTGATTCTAACTTTCCATATGCAGCTATTAAAATAAGCCCTCTTCTAACAGGCTTTGATGGATCAGGCAGTGGGGCAATCTGGGAGGAAAGAAAGCTCTTGGTGAGCACACCTGTCCCACATGATCAGTGTTCAATGGTAATGTCTTCCCTGTCTGGATTCAGATTTAAGCTACTTTTTTTTTTTTTCTTTCAGTGTGATTATTTCTGGCTTCCACTAGTGAATAGGCTACCTAGTATTTTCTTCCTGGAGCATCTATCTGCCTGGAGAGTGATCTGCCTAATTTGCAGTACTATTATGTGTAGTATCTGATATTCTCTATTTAGTAAATAATATTATTCTACACACTATATCATCTCAGTTACTGTAGCGAAACCTTTCTCCGTGCCAAACAGAGGCATGATCAGCAAGCTCATTCTGGGGTGGGGTTTCTTTTTTGGGCCAGGATTTATCCAAGACTCACTGTAAATATCACGTAACTCTGGCAGCAGGACTGCCTRTCTGGTTGAGAGCAACGTTGTCAGGAGGTTGGTTCCAAAAGGAAAGAGCTGAGACTGAAGCATTTTGTGGTATGGCCTGGATGGTGAAATGAACTGCATTCCGTGACTGACAGAAAGTAGAAAGGAAAGCCAGCACGTGATAGTCGCTTCACTAGACTCTGAGGAATATATTGAATGCCAGAAAGTGTGGCAAACCCATCTAATACAATTCCAGTGTGTTCCCGTCTTCTCTTTCCTCATAGCCAGATTGACTTGATTGTTTCTAAGCTGGTTAGGTGTTTGCTTGCAGATTCTGAGTCGATATATGGTCTGACTAAAGATCCCACATAATGTATGTTTTTTTAATCTTTTGCTTTTTCCCATGTGCTCTTGTGTGAGGGAAACAGCTTCTGAAGTGCTGATATTTATCTGTCCACATGGATTGGTGAGGAGTGTGTGTGTGAAGGCAGGATGGATAGAGAAAGGTTTCACAATTCAGAGGAAATTAGCAGATGTTGGGCTAATACAAAACCTACTGCTGAGAGTAACAGACAGCACAAATTGCTTTCTCTTGTGTGACAGAAAAGTGGATGCAATCTGAGACTCTCTCTTGCATGACCTCGTTTTCCTTCAGCTCATGGCAGTTAAGGAATATATAGTATATAAATATGGCTTTAACTGGGGTTACCGTTAGGAAACGGCTTCTTGGTGTAATAAAAGAGGAAAGGTTAAGCAGAGGTAAAAAAAAAATAGCATCTTTGGAGATCTTCTGAGCTAGTTATGCTTTTGGACAAACTTACCCTTATGTCAGGGACTTTTAGGATTCAGGAAGTTTTTTTGCCAAAATACTACTGTCATGAAATATTTTTGCTGGGATACTCATAGAAAACAAATGCATATAGGATAAAGATCTAGTTGAATTAAATTACTTTACAAATACAAACACAAATTTATTGCAAGTATTGTGTAGGTTAGATCTTGCTATCATATCTGCTATGAACAATAACGTAATTTCTTTCTTTTTCAGTATTAGTTGAGATGTACTTAGCAAGACTGAAAGTTCTCTTTCAGCAAAGAGCTAAACCATTTCACCTGCCTTTAAGTACTTGTGCAGCTCCATTGACATAGGTCTTTTAATATAAATATTGGTGATATAAATTTTTGAATGGAAAATGTGCTGTTTATTTTCAAGACATAAAAAATTTCACAGCTAAAACCTGGAATCACTTTCATGGTTTTCTCTCTTTCCTTTTCAAGTGCCTCTAAGTCCACCAGCAAACTTGAAATTTTCCAATGTTGGACACAGTAGTGCTAAGCTAACATGGGATCCTGCTTCCAAAAATGTAAATGGCTATCGCATCATGTACGTTAAAACAGATGGAACAGAAACCAATGAGGTAAGTTATTAGCATCTCTCTTCCCTTAACCAATCTCAGACCTACCCAAACTTCTGTAATTATTAAGGGTAACTTTTATAAACAAAAGCTACCTTGCAAGCTGTAACAAAAGATTTGCTAAAGAATTCTGAAACTTACTGCAAGTAAGAGTTTGCTTAGTATCAGGTATACATTTGGAGTGGATCATATGTTTGGGGGACAGTACTCTGAACTTCTTACATAGCAGAACAGTCACTGCTTGTGCACATAAACTGAAGGAAACTACTCAAGTGAACAATGGTTTGTAGGTGCAGGATCTTGACTAAATGTATGGTATGGAAATATTTATTCTTGATTCAGTCCAGATAACAAGTCTTTCAATATATCATACGTCATGGACTCCAGCTCATTCAAAAAGACTATCTGAAGGCTTCACCACATTTTCTTAATATTTATTGCTTTAATTATATATTGAAAACTCGGCTCCTAGAAACGGGATTTGGCTTGAACAAAATAAGATGATACCAAGATGTTCTAACTTAGACTCTTGCATTTAATAATTTACTTATGCAGTATTTAGTAATGCCTTGTTACTAAAGATGCTTTATAATAGCTTTTAGCAGCATGAATTCTGTGATAGAATGAAAAATGAGATGGAATGATATTAATACAGAAATCTGAAAAAATACAGAAAAAGTTTTAAAAAAATAATTGCAGTAAATGGGTCCAATTATTAAAACAGGCCAGATCCCTTATAAAATAAGTTGTCATGGATAACTTAGCCCTCCAAAAAAAGTTTTTAATAGTAGTTATGTGTAATTATGTTTCTTCTGGGTCGTATCTGGCCTTTCATCCATACAAGATGGAATATTTGTATTAAACGTGAAGAAACTGTTCCCGAATTTAGAAGAGAGCATACCTGTGCAATGTTTTGTGTCTTTTCTTTCTGCTAGGTTCCTTAAAATTTAAATTAGAAATCACTTGACCTCTTCCTGTTGATTACCCTTAGTATAGATAATACGTCTGACTGTACTCATCACAATGGTATTTGAACATCTCAGGCTTGTGGTAATATACTTATAGTGCGAGTGAATTGTTCAGTAGGTTTTTATCTACCTCTTAACTTTTCCTTTATGTCTGTTCAAAGAGCAGGTAGCACTTTTTTGATTGCTTTGCATCCGTAGCATTTCTCCTGGGGTGCTGAGCTAACATGACACTGAATAGTTGGACTGATAAACTGTCAGTTTATACAGCTTTGAGTTTTATATCCCCAGCAAAGTCATGTTAACTGCAGCCTGGATAGAGACCAGATGAAACTGTCATCTTTTCTCTTGACAAATGTTAAACATAATGGTTTATGCAATGATTATCCGTGATAAGGGACTGGATTCAATAGGCCAAAAAGTTCCTTCCCCTTCTGGGTTCCTGAATGTGCAGTGCTGATATGTTAGTTAGTGAGTTAGGCCTACTAAGGCTGAATTCTCCTTTTCCCTAGTTTGTCATAAACAAAATTTTCCTTTTCTCTAGTTTGTCTATCTTAATTGATTTTTGTCAGCTTTTATGGCCCTGAATTAATACTTGTTCATAGTTTCACAGAATTTCTCTACTAATTACATGACATTCTCTTTCTGTATCATTATTGCCCAGCAGAATTTCAGACACTGATAATGTAAAGTGTATGATCAATATCTATTGCAAATTATGCTTTCTCTAGGAGGAAGTTGGTCATGTTTCAACCCATACTCTAAAAAGTCTGACATCCCTTACAGAGTATACTGTTGCTATTTTCTCCCTGTATGATGAAGGACAATCTGAACCACTTACTGGCAGCTTTACCACAAGTAAGTATTGCCGAACTTTTGAAGGCTTTCCAAGAAGGATTTTTATACTCTCTTTCTTTACGGGAAAGTAAGACCAGTAACAGCAAGTGTCTCTGGTTGTGAATTCAGATACATGGAATGCTTTCTGTTATTTTCATTGGAGTTTTCAGCTTCTTTGCTCCCTTATTATGGGGCCAATTGCATCCTTACTCATGGGAGTAATCACTTGACATCATGAAAACATTTATGTGGATAAGGTTTGTTTCTTAAGTCTTTCCACAATCAGCCATTTTAAAGCATCTTTTATTGCAATTAGGTAGTAAAGCATTTATCTCTCCAGCTTTCTGAAGCATCATTCAATGTGATGGCATTTGTCTCTCCAGCTGAAGTGTGATGAGTTTTGAATCATACATTTAACCAGTGAACTATCTAGACAATAAAGGGTAGAACCTTATATACATACAGAGAAACTGGAACACCAAAAGGAGAAAATATAAGACATTTAAGGCTTCTGTAGTCCATTTAGCACAGCKATAGTTTCTGTAACTGTAGTTCTGCATTAAACAAATGGCTGATGACACTTATAAATACTTTCCAACATAACAGTGGGAAGAGAAGGACTTTGAGGGAGGAAAGAGAAACATGAGGTGGAAGAGGAAGGAGAACATACATGTATGGAACAAGAGGTTGATACTTACATGCAAACTGCAAATGGAAATGCACGCAGAGTCTCTGGAAAGGGCAGAGATTGGGACTTTGCTTTGAGGTAGAGGAAAAGAAAAGAGCATGGTGCACAGAACTCTGAGCAAAGGAGAGGGAGTGAGGGTTGCATGGAGCTCCTTCAGTGGAGAGACGACAAGGAGGCTTGTCCAGTTAGAGTAGATAAAGAGCATGTATTGTGCGTATTCCTCTCCCCCAACTACAAAAACTCTTCCCTAAGTACAAATAAGTGTGGAAAGAATCTGAAGTGCCTTTGTTATCTACCTCCCATGTTGTACTCTTTGTAACAAACTGCAGGTAAAATGGTACGTGCTTGACGTTGCCATCTATGCAAGTCTCAGAGAATAATTTACTCACACTTTTCTTTTGCATAATATTTTGCAGAAAGAGTTCCAGCTCCCCAGCATTTGGAAATTGATGAAGCATCGACAGATAGTTTTAGGGTCAGCTGGAAGCCCACCTCCTCAGATATTGCTTTTTACAGACTGGCATGGATTCCTTTGGATGGGGGGGAATCTGAAGAGGTGAGTTGCCTTGACTTTTGGAGGGTGTGAAATGGAAGAGAGGATTCCATTCTGAGGACACCTGTGCTACAACTTTTGCCAATTAAATATGGCCAATTGACTTATAGAAACATCTGCCCCACTGCAAAGYTCTCTAAACCAAAATCAAATGAATATTCCAGTTTCTTTTTGAAGAGGAAGTGAGGAAAGAAGAGATCTTTTGTGAATGATCAATCTAATCTGTAATGTGCCAACTGCCATAGAACTAGCATTGCTGTTTGATGTTACTTCAGTTTTTAGAGGTTCGTGTTCTTCACTTTGCCGTGGAGATGATGACGGTAGCTGAGACAGAGCAGCGATATCCTTGCATAAGGCTCCACGTTTGTCTGATGTGCTGGCCACAGTAAAATTGCCTGTGAAGCCTTAGTTATGTAATGTTACAAAGGGAAAAGTTTACACATAGTTAATTTATCAGATTGTTCCTTTATTCCTCTTTACAGTTCTTTCTCTTTTTCCCCCTCATGCTGTATTTTTTGCTCTAGGCCCTTGTGCATCTTTTCTATAGTGCCATTTTGATCAGTCTGAATTTTTAAATGATTTTTCATCCCTTTAGCTTTTCCTGTTTTATTCTCTTTTTCCCAGTAGAAAAAGACAGACGCTTTCTCTGCCTCTTCCAAATTTTCATCTTTCATAGTCTGTCTCATTTCCTCCTTCCCTTTCTTTCTTTCTTTACTCATTCTTTTGGCATCTTTTGTATTCCTCAATCTTTAATGACTCTCAAACATCTTGTTCTCTTGGCATCAGCACTGTGAAGAGAGACCACATTCACAAACTGTTTAGCTGGGTACAGAACTCAGTGGGGAAGATGACATTTCCCACCTGGCCCTAGGTTTCATGCATCATTTTGTCATCCATTAGGGCAGAAAGCAGTCATTCCAGCTTAGGTTATGTGGCATTTTTTCTGTAAATTTAGCTTAGCCTGATTCTTTCCTCCCTTTCACCTAGCGAGAGCTAGTCACGCAAGAAAGAAAGAAATTACAGGAGTGAGCAGGGAAAAGGAGGAGTTGGCAGATGAGTGAGTGAACACAGGTCATCCCCTAGCATTTTCTCCTGCAGTAGGTGAACTGATTTGTTTCTGTTTAAGTTCCAGTGAGAGCTGTCAGTGAATCCCTTTAAGCCATGTGCATTTTTAAGTGAGATTTATGATATCTGTGTTCTTTGAGTGTGAGAATAAGTGATCAAGAAATATTTGAACTGTTAAGGTTCTACTTGTTCATTGTATTCACTAAGAACTGCTGGAGGCCCTGATATTTTAGTACRTTGAAATATTAAAAATACCCGAGCTGCTTTCTTGTTCTCCTTGCATGACCTCTCTAATGGGGTCAGGCCTAGGATAGCACAATACCTCCAGGCTGTTGCCTCTTTAAGCTTCTTTCCCAGCTAAGTGATCAGTCATGCAGAGAAATGACATGCACTCCCTCTGTCTTTCTCCCAAGACCCAACTTGCCAATTAGCTGAGTGGGGTTAGGGGGTGTTGGTGAGAATTACACACCTCTTGGCTTACTTCACCCACGCTGCTGATGGGTGAGGAGTGTTTAGTGGGGCGTTAGCGCTAAAGAGCCAGAATAAATTTAAGAGTGACCTTTTATTTCTAGGTTACAGTAGAGAATGCATGCTGTTATACTCGTGTGCTTGTTACTATTCTTGCTTCTGTTATTTGTCCTCTCCACTTGAAAGTTCAGCGCTTTGTGTTCTTCTTTTTTTTGTGGTCTTCTCTGTGGGCGAAATGAGCAGGGAGTAGAGAGTGATGGAAGTTATGCTTCAGAAAGTATGCCAAAGTTATGTGTAAGATAGTAATTATGTATACATATTTTATAATGATTTGATATACAACTAGAGGCTCTGGGGAACTGGAAAGGAAGGTATTACTTATACCTACTTTGTATACAGTTAGATTCACTCAAGCTGGTTTCTGAAATTTTCCCAAGAAAATCTGTGCCAAAAAGTGTGCAGCGTGGGGTGCCTAATTCATTATTTGATAGTTGTAGAAGGAATGGCCCCAACTCATTTCTTTCTGCTTTTGTTTTCTGTATCTGAGTTCAGAAGGTCTGTGATTGTTTTACGGGTCCCTCTTCCCCAGAACCAACTCAGGAAATCTCCTGTGGTAATTAAAAGAATAAAGTGTGATTCACTGTTTCTGCTAACTACTGTAGTAGATTTTATGCAGCATATATCTATTGTTTGATTTCCATTATAAGTCTTATTTTGATTCTGTGTATACAGCGGCCACCTTTAAAAACTTGCCAGTGTTATCCTAGAGAAAGGTTGTTTTATTGTAGTATCTGTGTGCATAACCTAAAAACTATTCCCCAAACCAGTCAGCCCATTTCACCAGATTTACTGCTCAGGCTCCTTGCATTCTGCTTTACAGTCCCTTAAGCTCCAACTCCTGCCCATCTGTTGATCTCTTCCAATAAAATAAATGAAACACACAAAAATCTGAAGTGAAACCTTCTGCTTACAGTTAACATTGCACATGTGAATCTTCTGCTGCTGTCATAGGTAGAAATAAGGGAAATTACTATTTAAAACATCACACCACGTCTATGTACGTCTCATCAGTACGTCTCCCCTAATCCCCAAGTCTGCACCAAGTGTTCTTTCAAGTTGCATTCGGATGTGTGGAACTGTAACTCGTTTTATAATTCTGGTATAGAAACAGCATTTTCTAAGGCTGTGGGGATGCTGAATATGTTTGTCATAACAGTGCTTGAATGGTAGAAGTATGAATGAAAGTTAATCTACCCTGTTATGTTGCTTTCATTGATGAATGTTTTGCATTTTAGTGATTTTCAAATGAAATGCGTATGGTCAGCTTTAGCAATTAATTAGTTGTGGGTGAAAGTATAAGACAACACATTAGAATAATCAAGCTAGTCACAAAATAATAAATACATTTTAAGTATTCTTAACTCTTTTTTCCAGATGTACTCTGTGATACTTTTTATTTCAACATAGCTAATAAATTCTTTGGACAGATCTGAGTGTAGATTTCATTTATTTTAAAGGAGAATCCATTTTCCTTCTTTCATTTCAGTCAATTCATATAAATTAATCAAATGCAGAACTGATTTTCTTTAATCTTGCTATGTTACTTAGGTTGTCATAAATGGAGACACAGACAGTCATGTTATTGAAGGTTTGTTGCCCAACACAGAATATGAAGTTTCTTTGCTGGCAGTTTTTGATGATGAAAGTGAAAGTGAAGTTGTTGCTGTTCTTGGAGCTACATGTAAGACAAACTCTTGATTGTAATTTTTAGAGATGTTTCAGTGATTTAAATTTAATGCATATATCTTATATTTAAAATATAGTCCATCTTTGGGTAGCTATGATATTGAAGAATGTGGTGGTTTAGCACCAGGGCTTCGCTGACTGTATTTTTTGCTTTTCTTATTTAATATTATGTGGTAGATGGCATTGAATCAAAATGATGGTTTGGCTCCCTGTCTGAGCTGTGGTATTAATAACCTTTGGATCTGGGTAGATATTCTTCCATCCTACAGTTCAATATTTAGTCTTTGAACAGGGTTCCTTTTGAGAAGATATATTAGATTTTTTTGGGGGGTTAAATGTTTTAAAGTACATAATTTACAAGAATTTCATTTAAGATGTTTGGCATTTACAGTATACCCTTTTCTTTCTTATTTATGAAGTTTATACTCACTAGAGGTGAATTCACTGTTGGCTGAAATAGTGGTCCAAAAAGCTTACACAGGCATCCTGTGACATTAACATGGAAGTAACAAATAAAACTTGAAAATCACATACACTGTATTTTATAGTTTATAATCGAAACAGTGGCTAGCATTTCAGGTAGATTGCTCTACCCATTCTCTTTTTATGGATAGTGACTTGGTTAAGTAAACAACTATATTTTTCATGTGTAAATTCAAAAATTTATTTGATTCTTAGTAATTTAATTGCAGGCTTAATCTTGAACCTTCTGTTAAGACAAGAAGTCCTTA
This sequence comes from Phoebastria nigripes, assembly GCA_035582835.1. Taxonomy (NCBI): domain Eukaryota; kingdom Metazoa; phylum Chordata; class Aves; order Procellariiformes; family Diomedeidae; genus Phoebastria; species Phoebastria nigripes. The sequence continues at coordinate 540,948 of JAYKAV010003221.1, read as the reverse complement.
CCCATCCAAATGATGCTGATATTGCCCAGTGCTGCTGAGTGTACTTTCTGTTTTTGACATGGACGGAAGTGGAGCACCCTTAAAAAGCTTTCAATTTAATTAATCTGACAACCTTAACAAATGGTCAAAGTGGAAGTCATTATGCATAGTTCAGCCAGAAATTTGGGAAACTATATGCTGTTTATAATTACGTTTTATCTGTAGATCTAAGTGCTAATCCTGCAAATATATGTGCCTAAAGTAAAGTAATGCCTGAAGTCTGTGGGATACTTGTAGGTGTGAGCACATAGTTTCATTGTCATAGTTAGAAATATTGTGACTTCTCTGTCTTGTTGAATTGTTAGTGAGCTGAGTATTGTTTTTCAGTTGCAAGGACTACCACAATACCTAGCACGGTGACTACCACCAGTACCACAACTTCTAAGCCCACCACAGCAGGTAAACAGAGCAAATGTCAACAGTTTAAATGCTGAATGCGAAGAGCTAAGGCTCCCCACAAGCACACCCAGATCTAGGGGCAAAGAGCTGTGATATTACTGAGGAGCTGATAACCCCAGTTCCTGATGATCCGTGCGGGTCAGCACACTGCCATGGCAGATCTTGTGGAGGTGTAGACCCCAGGCAAGGGACATCACCAGTGAAAGGTGTGCACTATCGTGCTCCTGCACCACCATTCTGTGTGTGGCCAGCTTCCTGCACGTCCCATGTGTGAATGAGGAGGCAAGTGTAGGGACTCTGAGTGATACCAGCAATATTACATAGGGATACCTACAGTAATTTGGAAAATTCAGCACTCTCTTCTCTTTCCCTTTATAAATATGAGCTTGGAAACTCTTCAGAATTTTGTTTAGTTTTGAGTGTTCTGTTTGTTTTCCCTGGAATTAGAAAACTGACTTTTAAGGAACAACGGTTCTGGATTATTTCTCTTCTGTAGCATTCTAGCTGCAGTGGAGTTTTGATTATTCTAAAGCTCCATAARCCGAGTAATATAAACAAAGCAGATGGGGTAATATGTGTTAATGGCAGTGTAGGATAACTATTATTTTATTAAATGGTTAAAGTTTTTATGTTATTAAGCCCAATATGACTGAACTATATGGGTTTGCCCCACCATCGATCTGCAGACCCACTGTGACTTCAGTAGAGCTTGCAGCTACTTGGTGATAATTGGCACGATTTTAAATCTAAAAATAGAGTTGACAAAATATTAATTAAATATTTTTTGCTTTAGTTTTTCGAACAGGAATCAGAAACCTTGTTATAGATGATGAAACAACCTCAAGTCTGAGGGTGATATGGGACATTTCAGATTACAATGTTCAGCAGTTCAGAGTGACCTATCTCACTGCGAAAGGTGACCGTGCTGAGGAAGCGGTAAGAATGGTCTGTATGGGTTTTGTGAATGGCTTCATGAGCTTGAAAAGTTTGTTTAATAATTGCTAAGGCATGGTCTCTCCTTATATGGCACTCCTGTTGCAATAGCAGAAGATCCATGTTTGGTATTACTGTGAGATTGAACGTCAGAGTTCTAATTGTATAGCACCTGCTGCACTGCAGGCAATGGCAGTCAAATGCAAGATCAAGGCCCGGTCACACAGATGTTTAAAGAAGTCATAGTTAAAAGACTAGCTGCCTGTCCTCTTTTTCCTGTATTTTTAAATTTTTTCTAAGTTTTTTGGGGTTTTTTTTGTTTGTTTTTTGGGTTTTTTTGTTTGTTTGTTTTGGGGATTTTTTACTCCTAGGCCTTTTTCTATCCTGAGATTGTGTTTGTACTCTTAAATGTTTGTACAGGACAATCTTAAGTAATTTTTTTTTCCTTCAGCAATTTTGCTCCTTCCTTAAAAGTCTCTTTTTGTTCTAAAGCAATGTAATTAAAGTTCAAATGCAGAGTTTTCATACTGCTCGTTAACCTGAACATGTCACAATAAGGACAGCACTTTTTAACCTAAGTGCCTAAGAATATTTTTTATTTTTCTAATACCATGTGATGATAAAAATTAAAATTGTCTTATACAAAAACAGTTTCTGGTGATCAAGATTTTGGAAAATATTTGAAAGAATGAAGAGTACTACATGTACTCTTTTGTGCGTATAGCAAATAATAAAAAAAAGAAGGCCTAGCTGTATTATTTTAAGATTTCACAATTTTTGAGATCATTTCAGAATTCAGGGAGGCCAAATGCTTTTTTTTTTTTTTTTTTTTCCCCCCCCCAAATTGGGGAAATCTTAGTTTTGCAGTGCTTGGTTTCCACAAAACCTAAGTTATGAAATTTTGAGATAGCTCTATGTAGGTGCATTTAAGATATTAAATTGCACAGTTCGAGGTTAGTTTCTTAGTAAATAACTCAGAATGCAAAAATATTCCCCATATCATTCTTCTTCTGTCTGTCACGTGACTCACTTCWGTTCATAGAACAGTTATAGCGTAAATATGGGATATTCTTTTTGATGTCTAGCAGCTGACATTTTTAGCCCTGCATCAGACTATATCAATAAAAAACATTAAAAGGAGTTAGTTGAATATCTTTTTTCTAGAAAAATATGAATCAGTCTTTTTTCATTTTGGTTTCATTCATCTTTTATGAGACCTTGGTAAAAAATTAGTTTTTAGCCATCTCATTCAACTATAATCTGAAAATGAACTTTCAATGTAGTGGTTTCCTTTCGGACTGGAAAACATGCTTTATGAATTTACCTCAGCTATATGATAGTATAGTATATAACACAGTGGCAAACTTGCATGGCATAATGGCACAAATTGTACTGTTCTTCTGACAATAACCCAAAGTTTCTGAAATTCAGGTYCCAGATCTAGTGTTTCAGTTCTGGGAAGCTTAATCAAATTCAGCTGGATTATTTAAATGTAGTTCTGTTTTAGTATTCAATGACTGTTATTTTAAAAGGAAATTAAAACTGTAGGAAAGGTATTAAAATTCTGGCTATCAGAAGGATATTAGAGTTGACTCAAAAGCTCATTAAAGAAAATTATAGAATTGTAAGATTAGGTAGGTATCTTGGCTCTAATTCCGCAAATTATTTAATTTTAAGTACACTCTCAAGTCTTCTTATTTTTGGTCACAATTCGGCCAACAGATTAACCACGTGTTTCATCTTTGAAATGAATCATATGCATAAATACTTTAGTGAATAAGGAATGACGTAAGATTATACTTAAATTCAAGCACATTTTAAACGGAAGGAATGTATTTTATCATGTGGCTTCAAGCACCTGAGAGGTGCAACACAGATGTCAATAAAATGACACAGACGTTCAATTTTTATGGGAGTGTTTATATGTTTAAGTACATTTCTTAAGCAGATCCCAAAAGTTTTGTGGAATTGGGGCTTAAATATACTATAGTGTGACAATTCTGTGATGGATGCTTAAGTTTTTTGGCTCTGATTTCAGTGATATAAATTTCAGTTACTCCTCCCTTTCCATAAAAATATTAATAAGCTTTTTAATCCTTGATGCAATTGGCTGAAAATCAGGGACTAGAAAATGTAATAGAATACTTTTCACTACGGAAGGGTCAAGCCCTAAATTGCCTGTATGTTCTTGGGTGTGCTGTACATGCTGGAAGGATCACTTTTTTTTTTCTTCCTTAAAGCCAAGAATGTTTCTCATTGCTGAAAACTGTACTGTTCTGTAGAAGATCTCTGATGTGCACACGTGGAAAAAAGAGAGTTCTCAATGCTTGCGTCCCCTCTCCTAAAAAAAACCCCCAAAAAGTTGATGATTGTTCTTTTTTTCAGAAAGTTGGTTTGTGTGTTTTGAGTATATGTATGGAAGAATTTAGCACGGGAATCTTTCATGCACATGTATTTAGATGGTTTTGTCCAGTTTTGATCAATGAATTAAGTACTACTTCGACAAGTCTCAGCACCTGGGTGTACTAGATTAATTTCCTTCCGTGTATCACTTGCCAAAATTAGAAGTAGTTTGAATGTATCCTGGAGCGTTAAAACTGGTGACAGCTTTCTTGTGTGAGTATATGCTTCAGAAAATTTTGCCCTGCCATCATCACATGCATCAGTCTTCTTTGAAACAACAAAACACTTTTAGGCTCGGTTTCTGCTTTTTCCCCTTGAGTTTAAAGGGCTTTATAGGTCTCTCAACTTCTTGCCAAATATGTGCGGTTGCTGGCTCAGGTGATAGATTCACACAATGGACATGGGCCAGGGAGGGTCCAAAATATGAGGTTGGACCTTGGGACTGTTGCTTCCAACAATGTCACTTCAGAGCACAGGTTTGGTGCAGGAAACATAGGATTGGTTTCTCCTTTTTACCATGTCCAGTCCTTGTGCTAGGTAGCTCCCATTCAGGCTTTGGAGGCTCTCTGAGATGAAAATTTTACTGACAATTTAAAAGATTGCAAGGCTTTATTTGGGCGCCTCTACCACCACTATTGTGATACTAGTTTTTGAGGCTCTGACTAAAATATAGGCATCTATTGAAGAGTTTCAGAAATAGCTGCTTATGGGGAAACCTTGTACTGTATTATAAGAAGCAGTTGCTTAATTCAGCGGTTTGAAACATTTGCTCTAGCACACCCAAAACTGCCTGGAGGGATTTCTATAGCTTCTCTACTTCTACTGGGTTGCCTGGTTGGACTTCTGCTGCAGATCTTCCATGCTTCATGACAGTTTGGGATCCTCTGCTATTTGTGGGATCTCCTACTTCCTCTCCTAAATAGCTACCTTCATTTCCTTGTCCCCAGACTAGATGCAGATGGGACAAGCGTGTTTTATTCCTGCTTGCTCAGTTCATGCTTCCTGATCTCCTGAATTCATTTTCCTTCTTTCCAGGGAAGGAGGATTTTCTGTCCCCAAAGAACATCAGCCTTTATTAATGGGCATAGCTTTGGACAATCATATTCATGTCAAGAATAAATACAATAAGAGGATTTATTTTGTCTGTACAGTAGAATTGTTTAAGTACTAACCATCCATATAGTACCAGTGGTTTATGGAGCTGTAGTGGCTCACAGGTTTAATATAAAACTGTGTTATCCCATAGGCACATTCTCCTTTTTATTTTACTCAGGTATAAGTGGTAGATCTGTTAAAAGGGGGGAAAATTTAATTATTTTATTTTACCATAGAGCATCAGAAATATTTAAAAATGCAAGCTATACAGCAATATTAGTAGAACGTGGTGTCAGAGATCATGTAAGATATAAAAAGGTTTTGGCCCTAGTCATTAAGCTTGATTGTTTCTGTTATTCTGACCATCCAGGTAATGGTGCCTCGGAGACAAAACACTCTTCTGCTTCAGCCTCTGCTGTCTGATACAGAATACAAAGTTACCGTCACTCCCATCTATTCTGATGGGGAAGGAGTCAGCGTCTCAGCTCCTGGCAAAACTCGTAAGTATAAACTTTCTGCTTGTCTTTGGCCAGGATATGCATGAAGAAAGGCTTACTCTTTTGGCCTTTTTTCCTTGGCTGTAGTAATATATTTTAGGATAAATGTGGGCTTATTTTGCATGACTTACATGACTCAAGAGCTTTATATTAATCTCAGTTCATTGATTTATAAACAATGGTTGCTTCTAATTGACAGATTGTATTTTATATTCAAATACTGTGAGTTTACAGAAACTTGTTAAGTAATAAAGCTGGTAAGTCCTTGATAGATAGCCCACCAAGGACAAGCCGACTAATGCAGAAAATAAAGTAAACAATGCCTGCTGGGATAGTATCAAACCAACCATTGTACTGTTAGATTTTCTTTTGTGTGAGATCATTACTTCCTAAAGGTCATTAGAAATGCTGCTGAACTTTTTATAAAAGTGATTGCATTATCTCTAGAGTTCTGACCAAGTACCAAAAGATTACTCAGCTGTAGCTTAAGTTCCCTCTCTACTGTATATTGGTAAAAAATCATCTCATTGTGCACTGCTAGTCATGATAGTATAATTTTATTGAATTATTCTCCTAATTTACATAATTTCTGCCTAAATTGAAGTGCTATTTGGCAGACACTTAAATCACTTGTAAATCATTCCTTTGATTCCATTTGAAAGCGTGTTCACAAGAGCCTGATTTATACATTAAAAACTCTGGTGCGCTTGGATTGAAAGAAACTATATAAATAAAAGATAATTATCTCTGAATTGTCTTACATTTTAAAAAAAATGTAGGGACAAAGATGGGAATTAATTTGAAAATTCATTGTTTGTTGAGCAAAGTTTGTAATTAATCCTTGGTATAACTTGGTATAACTTTCTTAAATATATCAACATTAATCCACTGGCGTAATGCCAAGGAAGAATTTGATTAAAGACTTCCATTATGGCATTTTTAACTGTAAATCTGAGAGTACTGTCTATCTCACTATTTTCATGTGCATGTCTTGAGTTTTATGCATGTGCTTGCATGAGATAAACTTATAAAAGCTCAGTTTGATTTCCTTTTAGTACCCTTGTCTGCTCCTAGAAATTTACGTGTCTCAGATGAATGGTACAACAGATTACGTATCAGTTGGGATGCCCCGCCATCGCCAACAATGGGTTACAGAATTGTCTACAAACCTATCAACAGTGAGTTTTTAAACTGATTTTTTTGTCATCTGTTTTTGACTGTATGTTGTCTTGACATTTTTTGCTGAATTTTGTACTTAAATCTTACAGTTGCAATTACAGCCTTGAAAGTGCTATTATTTAGGTGTCTCAGGTTTTGAAATGAAAGTTTCATAGTCACAGAATGATACAGATTGGAAGGGATCTCTGGAGACCCAACTCCCTGATCAAAACAGGGCCAGCTTGGAACAGGTTTCACTGGACCTTGTCCAGTTGTGTTTGTAATATCTCCAGGGATGGAGATTTTAAAACCTCTCTAAGGATCTGTTGCAGTTTTTTACTACCGTCACTGTGAAACTGTTTTTCCTAATATCTAATCAAAATTTCCCATGTTGCAAATTTTACCTATCTTCTCTTACCATCTTCCTGTTTGCCTCAAAAGAGATTCTGTCTCTACCGCCTCCCAATAGGTAGGTGTAGGCAGCAGTAAGATTCCCCCTTAGACTTCCCATCTTAAGGCTGATCAAACCCAACTCTTTCAGTCTGTCCTTTTATGTCATTTTACCATGACTCTTTCTATTTATTTCAGAGACTACCTTTGCTCTATTCCTGTACCTCTCTTCTGAGTTCTCCTGTCCTTCAACTTCCTTCCCTTTACAATGCAAACAAAGCTTTAGTTTCCTTGACTTTTACTCCCACCCTACACCTCCCCAAAAAACTTGCCATTTTATTTGTTGCCCATTTTGTCTGTGCTGCATCCCTTGCCCACCTGCACATTGCAGCTAGACAAGGCACCCATTCTCCTTCAAATTTCTTTAGAAAAACACGGTCCTCTATTGAGAGCGAAACACAAATATGTGACTGTTAAGGGACTAAAATACTGTCCAAAGACAATACTGTTGCCTGGTTTCTGAAATATATCCAGAACAGCTAAGAGAGGTGACAAAGGAGCTGTTTGCTGTTCTGAATTGGGAAAGTTTTATTCTTTTCTATTTTCATTATCATTTTTGCACAGTGTTAAATGATGCTGTTGTATAAGAACCCCTTAGGGACTGTTTTGCTGGCTGGCATCTGCTGTCCCCCCCCCCCCCCCCCCCCCCACCCCGTTAGTCCTGGCACACCATCAAACTGAGGAGATCTTTGGCTGCCTATTTAGGGCAGTAGTAAGTCACTGAAGCAGAACAAAAGAGTCTTAACAGAWGCCAGCATCTAGCCCTGCCCTAATGAATCCCACTGCTGAATTTCCCAAGTGTTTTGTGGCTCCTATCCATGCAAGGACTGAGCAGAGTGTCTTTGGTTTTGTGTATGGTAAAAAAAAAAAAAAGGCAAAAAAAAAAAAAAGAAGCAGTGACTTTAGGAGCACATGTAATTTTGGATATGTCTTAAGATTTGTTTTAACTACCTGCTAATACAATGGATGAGCAAATGATTTTCTAATCTATTTCATTTTTTGCAGTCCCTGGTCCTGCATTGGAGACCTTTGTAGGGGATGATATTAATACCATTCTCATTCTAAATCTCTTCAGTGGAACGGAGTACAGTGTTAAAGTATTTGCTTCATACTCAACAGGCTTCAGTGATGCCCTAACAGGCGTAGCCAAAACCTGTAAGAATGATTTCATGCTGTTCAGATCTCTACAGGATGTTTTTCGCTATAACTATGGCTTTGTGCAGCTCCCTGAATATATTTTCACATGGAAGACTTTCTCAGTTGTGTGCAAATTGTTTTCCCAAAATGAAAGTCTCTTTTTTTTATCATACTATATCAGGCTTTAAAATAAACTGCTGGATGTTAGCAAGACAGGGGTCATAAAGCAGATGTTATTCTTTATCAGCCAAACATATTTGCATAGTAGTAGATATAAATCTCCTTTAATGGAAAAATCTATTTAGTCTTTTTTTTTTCCTAGCTCCATATATATAATCTGCTTTAGTCTTTATATATCTAAGCTTCAATTTTAAATTAGATTTTGACAGAAATATTGCTGTTATAATGATATTTTTATACTTATTTGTAGTAACTGAATTTTTAGCAGTGTTCATTGTTTAGTCTTAACTAAATTGACTTAAGTTCCAAACTTTTGGTCTAAAGGTTCACTTTTTTTTCTTTCCTCTTTTGGTTTTTCTTGACATCATTTTTTTTAAGTAGCTTTTGAAATTATTTGTTAGAAATGAATTGCCACAAGTGTTTCACTATAATTCTTTTGTCATTTTGTCTTGTATGTCTTATTAGAGGAATAAATCTAATTTTTTGGTATTTAATTTTCAGTGTACCTGGGTGTGACAAATTTGGATTCCTATCAAGTCCGCATGACTAGCCTCTGTGCTCAGTGGCAGCTTCACAGACATGCTACTGCATACAGGGTAGTTATAGAATCACTTGTGGGTAAGTTACTAAATCATTGGGTATGGACCTACAGCCTAACCCAGCGAATTGAATTGCAGAAGTTAAGAAATTGTATGCAGTCAGACCTGTAGACTGGCTCCTGAAATACTGGAAATGATGGACAGAAGAGACTTGTGTACACATTGAAAGTTTCAGGAGTTAGAAGCAGCATTCCTGTCCTTTTATATCAAACAGATGTTGATTACTTGTCCTTTTTATGGAAGGGAGTTTTATCTATCAGTAGAAGATAGGTGATTACCTGAGCTTTTCACTGGTGTGAGGGACAGAAGATGGATAAAGGATGAACTGAATACATCTAAGATTATATATAAACCATCAGTGATCGCTCTGTAGGATTAGGATGGACATGGGAGGAGGGCAGAAGGATAGGGAAAGTTCTGATTGAATCCAGACCATGCTCACAGAGTTGGGACAGTGTCCAGTTTTGTCTGTTCTCATTCCATTGATCATTAATTATAGCTTGTAGTAATGTTACTCATCTGGATAAACATGAGATATTTTTATGTGGCAACACATGGTGTCTTGATGCTTTTAGCACTGACTGTGTAGAAGGTGAATTACAGCCTCTTCCGTCTCACTGATTCTCAGGTGTAGCCAGAAGAGGTTATGGAGAAGTCACTATTTGTGCAGACTAACTCTCTTATCCCCAGCAGACATCAGTGATCTTTTGAATGGTGACAAATTAGAAGCTTGGATAACTTGATAGTAGTTAATAACATTTAATGGGATCTATCAAAGATATCATGAAAAATAATACTAATTTGGTTGCAAAAAAAAAATGACCTTTCTGTGGAATTGCAAATGGATGGTGATACGGTTCATTTGAAGGCCTGGAATACAGACAAGCTGTTCAGAAAGCAGAGATCTTGGCTGGCACAAGACAGCACAGATTTCCTTCTCATCTGGGAGCTAGCCAACATTCTGCTTTCATCATATAGAACTTCCARAATTGTTTTAACTGAGCCAAAAGAGCCTAAATGTGAGCAGAATGAGCTAAAGTGTGAACAATTGCTTCTTACTAACATTTATCATGAAGAGTTTTGATTGTCAGATTGGTTGTGTGTCGCATTCAGGCAGTGATCAATTATTTTTATACTAATATAACACTTTGTGATAAGCATCAGGTGTTTTTTCCTTGGCAGTGAATGACTGGCATTTTTTGTATATACTCTGTAAAATGTGAGATCATTTGCTTGTATTTCACTTCTTTCTGCTACAGGTTATGAATTRTGCTGAAGGTTTTATTATTATTATTAAAATATGCCTTATGCTATTTCCAGTACCCAGGCTTTTTCCATTGTCAAAATGTTTTCCAATTCAGAATTTAGCAGAATTAATTTCGGAACGCTGTAAATACTATTCCTTAACTAACTGGTTAAGTGGTTACTAGTGGAAGCTGGAATACAATATCTAGTTTGGTCTCTCTTGCAATTACTAAGCACATTACAGACTCTGAGAACCAGAGGCATAGACAAAGGATGCTGTAGAATTACATAATGCAACAATTCCTYATTAGACTCCGATAATTTAGGACCAGATCCAAACCCCATTGATGACAGTGTTAGTGTTTTTTATTAACTTTAGTGCATAGGATGAAATTAATCTTCTTTCCTGCAGATGTCTGGCACATCCCTCAGCTCCTACTTAATATGAAGGATGAAATGTTACAGAGACCTCTGTGTAGACATGAATTTCCAGAAATAAGGCAGCATGTATTTTATTAATTTATGTCAGCCACTTGCCCTTCATCTACTGTCATGTCACCTTCTTATATCAGACTTAAATTACATTATTCAATAAAACAGTAAGGAAAAGCATGTTTTAATGGGAAATGTTTTTTTATAATTCCAGATGGGAAAAAGCAAGAGGTAAATCTTGGTGGAGGGACACCTAGACATTGTTTCTTTGAGCTGATGCCTGGAACTGAATATAAAATCAGTGTTCATACACAGCTTCAGGAGATAGAGGGCCCTGGTGTAAGCATCATGGAGACAACATGTGAGTAAAATAGATCAGAGTTCATCCAGCAGCGATAATGCTTGATTGCTTCTCATGTTTTGCCCTTTGCCCGCAGATGTGCTATTCCTATGCAGTTTCCTTTAGCTGAATTTTTAATTTTTCAACTACATTGTGAMTCCTCCACAGAGGTGCAGGATTCTTACACTATTGCTGTGTATTACTTGTGAAGTCACATTCATCAACTGTATTGGACTTCTTAATGAGAATGAAACAGGGAGAATGTTTTTTTCATAAAAAGTCTCACTAGGGGATACTCTGAAAAATCTGTGACTTTGTAAAAAATTAAAAAAAAAAAAAAAAAAAAAAAAGAAAAAGAAAAAGAAAAAAAATCCAGAAAAATGAAGCAAACAGAGAAACAGAGAAAGTTTTGTATCCTGCAGCTCTTGTTATTTAGTAAAATTTCACCAGCGTCTGAGTAATCTGAGTTACATGGGACTTTGATACCCAATCTACTTATGTATTTTGAAACAAACAAACCAACCAACCTTTTTATTATTATTATTCTCAGTAACACAAGACAGGCAAAAAAACCCCTCACAGCTGCTTATGAAGGCAAGATCCTGCTCTCATCAGTTCAAAATACTGCAAAACAATATACAGGCTGAACAGAGTGAATATTTTAACATTATCTTTCTTTCTTCAAGCCCATTTTCAGTCTCTTCTCATACTATATTACTATACACCACAATGCTGTTACCCTTCTCTCAGGGTACATAATGTTTATAATTTTCCTCTTCAAGTGAACCCTCCCACCCTTACGGTTTCACGTAGGAAAAACTTGCATAGGTGCATGACTCCACTTCTCAGTTGTCCAGGGCCCATTCTCAGAGCAGTGAGGAACAAGCCAAACTTCTCCTGCTTTTTGGAGGAATGCATTTTGTGTGCTCTGCAGTTCAGGGAGTTAGGAGACATCAGGAAGAACACACCTTGGCCTACATGTCCATTTGAGAAAGATGGCTTGTGATGCAGACAAATTATTGTATCACCTCAGAAGACGACGCTCTTCAGGGTGACCTGTAGCTCTCTGGTGCTTAGAGAGCAGCCTTTCAAGTCACCTTATGGCAGCTGTGACCCTTTCTAAATGGAAGCTCCTGGTCCGTCTGTAGCCGTGCAGGTCCTGGGCATTAGTTTCTTCTAGGTGTTTCAGAGTCTTGGCCCTTTCTCTTGTTGAAGCCAATGGGAAAACCCACATCAGTTGCAGTGGGAGTCAACTTCGATGTGGACATGAGGCTCATAATGAATCCTGTTTGCACTAATCTTTCCCAAAGATTGGGTGCCTTTTCTGAAGTTTTCGTATCTAACTCTACCCGTTGTCTATAAACGTAACTTATACATTATAGCGAATAACAAGTATAGTCTTACTTGAAGGAATGATGTTCTGTCACCTGTGGCTTCTTATGCTAATTGCATTGAAAAAATGCCCTTGAATGAAAGGGGAAGCTTTTCGTCATATACAGTTGTGGAAGTCAACACATGTGCATGTTATCTCTGAGCTTTCAGCCAAGACTGTATTGAAAGGCACTAAATAGAGCTTTTGCATTCAGCAAAGCTGTCAATCAGTGATCATGTATTCAGCTAGGTTTCTGGGAGGTTGTCATTCCAAAGCTTATTTTCAGGAGAAGGATGAGACACAGTAACCAGTTTTCAGAAACTCTGTATAGTAACCTTAGTAGAAGTTGCTGCAGGCAGCAAAGCCAGAGTCCTGTAGAGTTGTGGTTGGAACTGCATTTCTAGCTGGAAACATAACAAGGTTTTCCACCGAATTCAGGAAAATCTTGATCAGGACAGGCTGTGATCTGCTCTGAGTGCAGGCATTGGCTTGTTTTTGCACTGTCTCTTTGTATTTTGGATTGCAGGACTAATATCTTCTTCCTTCCAGGATGGGTAGAGACCTACTTTCTGTGGCTAAGGACTGGTTGTTGTCAGAAAGGAAAAGGGCGCTGACCTTTTACAAAATGAATTATGGATACGAGGTCAAGAATGGGGCTGCCACATGGTTTACTACACTGGGGAAACCCAAAAAGGGGCAGTTCCAGTGGTAGTTCRGTTGTATCATTGTATCATTCGCACTGAAGTGCAGCCATTAATTGCTCTGTAATAGTACTGTCCTTTTTCAGGTGGTCAGTAGAGGAGGACGTTACATGCACACACTCACATACGTTTCTCTCCAATTGCACAACTAGCTGATTAGAGATAATGAATTTTAAATGTGGAGATGAGTAGAAAATGCTCTGTTTAATATAGATAAAATATATTGGGCTTTTAAGCATTTTTTAATATTCCTTCGTTTTATTCTCCAGTACCATTTCCAACTCAACCACCAACAACACCTTCAACACCACCTCCACCTCCTACAATCCCTCCTGCGAAAGAGGGTAAGTGCTGCATGTGTAGGTTTATAATAATTGTAAGGTGTCAATGCAATGTTTTTCTGCTTCTGACACTCTTTTAGACCTGTGGGGATCAGATTTCAAAATGGATTTGCTACAACGACACTCTTAAGGCAGCTGGCTTAAATTTAATGAGCCAAAAATCTGACATCATTGTTGTATTGTTGAAATTTGCAGAAAGGAGGGTTAATATGTGTGAGATTTTCTTTTTCCAGAACTCCTAAACAATACATATTTTGCAAGTGAAGCAGATATCCTAGGGTAATTAAACTTCTAAAACAGCATGATTTTTAAAAATATATCTACTTTAGGCACCGAGAAAAGTGTTGGCCATGTTGTCTCTTCTCTCTTTAAATGTAGACTTCCTTCTATTTGTCATTTGAACATGTAGTGTTTTGTACAGAGTCTCATAAATATTACTGTGAGGGGAGCATTATTGTTGGAGACTGAGGGTCAAATCCATCAGCTTGAAGCTGGTGGACCAAACTGATGTACGGTAATAGAGAATTTAATCCATAAGTACAGAACAAAAATACCTTGTGTGTGTTTTAGAACTGCATAGCAGCAGTTGTTTGGTTTTTTTTTTTTTTTTTTTAATCCAAGGAGTAATCAGCAGAAAACTAGAAATACAGGTATGTATCTTCCTGTCCCATTCTCTGAATTTAGATGAACATTTTTCTTCAAGATGAAATATGTTGAAAAAAATAACTTTGCTTTGAGACTGTTTGTTTCTGACCCAAAGCAATAGACTTGGATTCTGTAGAGCATTGAAGGTTCCCAGTTCCCATGAAAGAGTGAGCAACTCGTGTGGGCAGGTGTACAGCTCTGCAGGCCACTTTACATAGGAACATGCTGGAATAAGATGAGATGAGGGAAACCGGCGTTGCTCCTAAATAGCGCAGTTAAGGGGGTGAGCATTAGGCACTACAGAGCTTACGGTAACTTTTTGAATGGACTAGTTTCCCACTGGGAACCTCCACAGTTGAGATTCTGTCATCTTGCTGACTGTGTCATGCTAGGAGTCTGGGATTGTATAAGTTCATGTGTGACTGTACTTAACAACCTAAATAAAAATAAAAATGGTTAGCCAGATTTGAAAGAATGTTATGGCCTTGAAGTGTATTCTGTGATAGGATCTGTCAGTGCAGACCATTCACCCCTTGCAGAGCTCAGCTGGTTCTACACCTGCACTTAAGTCAATGCCAGCAGGTCTGTTTGCTAAAGCATTATTAACTAACATTAAACAAGAGCTTTTCATGACAGTTACATTTTCTTAAGTGATTTATGAGATTTCATGAGGAGTTGAGGCATTGCTCTAATTCCAAAATACTTGCTTTTCTTTCTCAGTGTGCAAAGCAGCCAAAGCTGACCTAGCGTTCCTGGTGGATGGGTCATGGAGTATTGGAGATGACAATTTCAATAAAATAATCAGCTTTCTCTACAGCACTGTTGGAGCTTTGGATAAGATTGGTCCTGATGGAACGCAGGTAATCAACATGTAGAGAGACGGAAGGCGCATACACTTGACAGGGTATTTTAGACTAGCACCAGAAGTGAAATGAATCAAAAAGTAATTTACATCATTTCACAGTTCTTTTGAAAATTTAAATTGCTTTAGGACAGCATCTTTTTTCAATATCTTCTTTTATACACACCATGTGGTGAAATTCATAATATGAATTTTGCTAGCATGAAGGCTAAGTATCATTTCAGTCTCCTCTAAATCATTCTAACGTGATTTAAGTTGTGTTAATGTTTTTGGTATTGGTACTCACTGTAGTGTTTTTTCCTAAATAAGCTAAAAATGGCATTGATAAGGAAAATTAAAAGTTCATTTGTTTAAAATCACATGCTCTACAGAGTCTACAGGGCTTAAAATAAAATATAGTATTTACAATGATTGTTCTATTTATGTATTTGTTTAGAGAGATGCTTGAATCTGCTCCAGAAAAGATTATTGGCAAATATAATACTGTTTTAAGTGCTACCTGTATAATATGCAGTTTGGGATAGCATTGAAAATGATTTTTAACTTGTTCAAACACTGAAGAATACTCAATTTTTACTATTTCTTGCTATACAGCTGTTTTCCCAGAATATAGTCCATGGTGCTTCAGAAACTTAGGCACAAGCTTAAGCTTAAGCGTGTGAATAGTTCCTTTTAAATCAGGGACACCACTTATAGAATATGAAGTTTAATACATGTTTTGTGAATTGTAGGGGTTTAGTGTATAGTATTGAAATATATAGGGTCTGGACACAGTTGGGAGAGGCAATATTTCAGAATATGTTCTTGCATCTTTCTATTACTTGCTTCAGTAGTGCTCCCTAACTTAAGTTACTTATGTGCAGCTATTCATTTGTGGAGACTGAATAAAGTCCCTGCAGTTCTGTGTATGAGTAACTGTACATGTGTGAGCAGCTGTAACTAGGATTTTGCTTTTGGGCTTGATTGAGAGTGCTTTTGCCAAAGTGGGTATTACTTTTCTCATCCTGTTTGCTGCAAAATGAAACCAGAAAGTGCTAGGGGGTTGCCAAGGCTGCAGAGAGTAAAATTAAACTTTATTTAGTGAAAGCTTCTTAAAGAGAAAAAAAATCCTGGCTTCAATTTCAGGATGAAGCAAAGTTACAAGATAAATCCTTGTTTTAAATGCGCTGATTCACTTACTTTTTGCTTATACACTGGGTCGTGCTTTAGTAATGAAGACATCTGTGTGCACAGGTGGCAATAATTCAGTTCAGTGATGATCCCAGGACAGAATTTAAATTGAATGCATACAAAACAAAAGAGACTCTTCTTGAAGCTATTCAGCAAATAGCCTACAAAGGAGGAAATACGAAAACAGGTGAGAAAGGTCATGATTATGGTGCAGATTTTCTCCCTGCTACTCTCTGTGCAGTATTTCTTTCCCATTTGCTAAGTGGTTTAATATATCAGTGCAAAACCAGTGAGAGCATGGTATCCCCACACTGGAGGGGAAAGGTTGGGCTTTGAAGTTAGAAAGTCGTTGTAATCTGCAGTTACACCCTTCACCCCCTACT
Source organism: Phoebastria nigripes (assembly GCA_035582835.1). Classification (NCBI taxonomy): domain Eukaryota; kingdom Metazoa; phylum Chordata; class Aves; order Procellariiformes; family Diomedeidae; genus Phoebastria; species Phoebastria nigripes. The sequence continues at coordinate 524,567 of JAYKAV010003221.1, read as the reverse complement.
GCTGGGTATTCACCCCTCTGACCAACAGTGATGTCAAGGATCAGGGAGGAAGGGAGAGAGGCAGCGAGGCAGAAGTGAATGACTTTGGGGATTGTGGAAGGTGGAATGGGGAGTAATATGAAATCAGCTTGGCAAGTGGAAAAGTGGGAGGGGAGAGAAGGTGGRAGGGAGCTTGCAGAGCGTGTAGAAAACAGTGGACAGAGTGGAGGGTCTCCATTTGGTTTGGTTATAAGCCAGGACAGTTAAGCCTCAGTGGTATGTTTAAGACTGGGCTGGGGGAAGATGTCTGCTAACTGAATGTAGTTACATTTTAATTAATCCCTTAAGATAGCTCTCTGATGTGAAGAAATTAAAGATGAGTGCTGAAAGGGTTAAAATCTGTTTTAGTTGGAAACCATATGTTTTACTATTCTCAGACTGCGCAGAAATTTCTTGCAGCTGTTGCATTGCATCCAATCTCAGTAGTATCAAAATAACACGTTTTCCATTCACTCAAGAAATGCTACAATGGCACTTTCAGTTGTTACCTGGACTGTGCCCTACAATCCAGTAAGGGAAGATTTTGTTATCTCTAACCTGCACAGAACACCCTTTCCCACACATGTCATGTTCTTGATCTTCACCTTCTGGATTGAAAAATGGATGGCTGAAACCATCAAATTTTCAAAGTTAGGGTCAAAATTAAACTTTTCTAAATCTCTATTTTAATAACTACAGAATGCACTAATTTACAGACTACTTAAGATCCAACAGATTTCTCTTTTTATTGATGTCTAACATATGATTTGAGAAGCCAATAGAAGTTGGATTTATGTCACAGTGAAGGTATGTTGTCAATTTTTTCTGTTTCAGGCAAAGCCATTAAACATGCAAGAGAAGTCTTGTTTACTGGAGAGGCAGGCATGAGAAGGGGCATTCCAAAGGTTTTGGTTGTCATTACTGATGGGCGATCACAGGACGATGTGAACAAAGTCTCCAGAGAAATGCAACTAGATGGTAAAATGTGTAGTTTTAAGAACTATTCACATTTTCCTTTTTCTCATTAGTTATAACTACGTAAGTGTGGGCATGAGATAAGGGTAACTTTTGCTCCAGGAAGATTTCCAAGTTTAAAGAAAACAGACAGCAATTGCTGAGAAACTCAGAATATCACTAGGATATGGTTAGATTCTAGATTTTTTTTTTTTTGTGATTAATGCTATTATTTTTCATTTTGGCGGCAGTGCTAAAATCATGTAGTAGTCAATGGAATTGCTCCCATGATGAAGAATTTAGGGGACATGATACTGAGAATCTGGACTGTCATCTATGAAGTGTAGTCTTGTGGTTACCAGCAAACTGAACTGTTTTGTTTTCTATACAAGAGGTCCTTTGAAAATTCTTTCATATTTTCTTTCACTGGTTCTGATCTGCTCTCATGTTTCACTAATTACCTTTAGGAATTTTTTTTAAACCACCAATTTTAGAGCTTTAAGCAGCCACACAGTGTTGTGGGTCTAAGCATAAGAACTGGGTTAGTTGTTGTAGAAATGTCTGATACTGAGGTTTGTATCAAAACCCAAAGGGCACAGTGTGCCACATGGAAAAAAATTGAAGGATGGAAGAAAAAAGCTATCATCCTTGTAATGTGAGGAGATCTAAGGAGAAATTACATTTGTGCTTTTTTTATTTGCCTTTAGACTTTGGCAGCTATGAAGTTACCAGTGTATATTACTGATTCCTGAAACCCAGTGCAATCGTTGAGCTTGGCTGCCTGCTTCTATTATTGCTAGATGCTGAGTGCAGTGTCTTYGTAAATAAAATCACATCACAAAATAGTAGAGCATGCATAACTTGTTTTAAGTAGCAATCGAGAAAACCCCATATTTGTGAATAAATTGGAGTCTATGTCTAAGCTGAACAAAAAATGTTCAACTGTCAGTTAAGTCTTGCAGTTGCCTTATTAACTATTAGACTGGCAATGACCTCGAGAGGAGACGGCATGTGGTGGGGGTTCAGTGGCTGGCTGGGATGTGTTACCTTGGACAAATGACTTCCTCTCTCCCATTTCCTTTTGTGCACGCTGTATGTTTAGGCTGCAGATGGGTTGGAGCAGGTACTGACTTGCATCTATGATAGAGACTGGCATGAAGAGATGATGATCTTGGATGAGACATAAAGATATTGTTATAATATATTAAGTCAAAGTTTTGTTATGCTAAAAGCTCTGCAGAAGGTGATGAATGCCCCTGGGCCTCATTCAAACTTAAAGACAATATTGCTTGACTGGAGTAAATTTGGGACTGAGCCATGCAAGAACAGTATGTCCATTAACAATATTCAGCCTGATGTAGACAGGTTTTTTCTTTATCTTTTATGGAAAGGAAAATATTGAAAAACTTTTACCTAGTTTTCTGCTCCTCAAACATATAGGATACAGTTTCCATTTCATTTAAATCTTTGAAGTCAGGCTCAAATTTCAAAATATATTCATGTAGAATATATAGAACAGATTCAACCAGTGCAGTTAAGTTGCTGATGAAATGAGAATGCATTTATTTCAGTGTTCACTCATGAGGCAGCAGCAGCTTGAAAACTCTGATTAATATATGGCACAGAACAAAATCTGTAAAAGACCTACAGGAAATTAATTTCTGTGCTTTGTATTTATGATATACTTGATACATGGATATTTTTGTGGGTATTACAGTATAGCATGAAATTAGAAAACCATTTAAACATATGCTAAAACTTTAAACTACTGAGAAGTCTTATATGTCTTCAAGAAAACACTTAAGCATTAACTTTAATTAGCTGATTAAGCATAAATAGCCAAAAGGAATATCTCACAGAGAATGTATTACCTTTATTTTAGATTACATATGTGAATTTTCTTGTGTCATAGGATAATAATAAAAYTTCCACCGTTGTATTTAATCGGGAAAGGAGCCAGTGCAAATACAGTTGTGTTCATATTGTATTTCCACTCTCTAAATGAATGACTCACAAGAGTGTTCTTTTTTGTTTTACAGGTTTCAGCTTTTTTGCTATTGGAGTAGCTGATGCTGACTATTCAGAGCTAGTTAATATTGGCAGCAAGCCCAGTGAAAGACATGTCTTCTTTGTGGATGACTTTGATGCCTTTACAAAGATTGAAGATGAGCTGATCACTTTTGTTTGTGAAACTGCATCAGCAAGTTAGCCATTTTGACTTACACTTGCTTCTAAAATAATAAGTGCTAAATACTGGGGGGTTTGTAAATACTATTTTTCTATTAAGAGGTATTCTCGATCTTTTTAACATAATATACTGCAGATATTATAACTCTAATATTATTTCCATAAAAGATTAAGGAAATGAAGGTGTTGTGACTTCCAAATAATTGATGGTTGTTTGCTATAAATCCAGAATACATCCATTGGTTGTCAAAAAGTTATTTCAGATTTCAAACATTGTTAATGGTTCAGAATTTAGTCATAAAAAGTTAATTATATTTTATTTTCTAGGCTACTTTAACCATCTGTAAGAGTAGAGGTGGCTACATTCATTATTACTCAAATCGCATGGTTAATTTATTAATGGAGAGCTAATCATTAATGTTTGTATTATCAGAGAAAGTAGAAGAGTTGTAGCCTAAGGAAAAGCATAAAACACGCCCAAACTCTTTGAAATCTGTGAAAATGCCACACTTCAGACTCTATGAAAATGAAGGGAAAGACATTCTGGAACAACACCTAATGGTTAGAGATTAATAATTCACATACTTTTAGGTGTGTTTGCCCTCAATATGTTTCCTTTATATATAAGCCAGGAAGTAGGCAGTGTATAGCTGATGTTAATCATTTGTGACTGTAAGGAGTCCTTGTGCATAGGACTGTGAGTTATCATGGGACTGTGAGTTATCAGAGCTGGTGAACACAAATATGTTGCTTGTGTCCCATCAATTCTTTGGTTTTGACCGTAAATGCTACTTTCAATGGTAGAGAGAACTTTGAACGTTGAGAATACTCAATAGTAGCATTTATTGGTCACTTGTGCTTGTATTCTAAAAGTGATCTCCGAATATGGGTATTCTGGGGTGCCATATTTGACACCCTGTATCTAGGCTTATTGATTTCCCGGGGCACCTTTCCTGGAAGAGATTAGCGTGCTTTCTTCCCTGTTATAAAACAGATTTGCAGCTATTTAAACTGGGTGCACACATCTTAAGGACTGCGTGCAATTCTGGTCTCTGTTGCTCATGAAAGCTGTTACGGAGTTTGAAAAGGTGCAGAGAATGCCAGCTAAAGTAATTGAGCTTGAGCTGGAGTTAGGCTGGGAAGCTCACAAGTAGAGAACTAGGGAGCACTTGGTTAAAACCCAGTATGAGACATACATTTTTACGCAGCAGTTTACACAGCAAACAGTGAATTTGTTGCCACAAGAAGTTGTGAAGGTAGGTTCATAGAAGGATTAGACAAATTCATGGACAACAGATCCATAAAAGGATATTATATGGAACACACAGGGATGTACCCTTTAACATCTTTGCTACAACCCTTGTGAATCCTGAGGAGCATCAGCTGAATGGAGTAGAAAGTGGCCAGATTTGCATGCCCTTCCTAAACAGCATCTCCTTTTGCTACTGTTGGGAATAGAGTACTGGGCTGAGTGGATCATTGTTCTGACCCAGTGGGACATCCCTTGTATCCTTAAATATATCTTTCCTTATTTTCCAGCCTGCCCATTGGTAGTTAAAGATGGCAACAATTTTGCAGGTACAGTATTTTTGTGTTCATTTTTGTTCCTGATTTATGGAATCACTTTCATTACCTGATTTTCACAATATTAGGCAATAAATTTCCCTTTATGCTAACAGTTGTTAAACAGATGGTGATATGAAACTCTTTGTGCAGCTGGCTTTGTCCTTTTTTGTTTCCTGTAATGCGCTATTAATTTCAACTAATTGAATGTATATTTTGATGCCTTCCAGGATTTAAAATGATGGAAATGTTTGGTTTGGTTGAAAAGGAGTTTTCAGCTGTGGAAGGGGTTTCAATGGAACCTGGTACATTTAATGTTTACCCATGTTACAGACTGCACAAGGATGCCCTGGTATCCCAGCCTACCAAGTATGTATTAACATACAAATATTCATAAAACACAGGAATATAATTATCCAGTGCAGGCAATTATTCATTTCAGCGACCAGTATTTTCACGTCAGAAGAGCAGAGACACTAGTGTATATCTACATTATACTAATGAATAGGAAGAGTGTTTGGTGTCCTGAGTCCTCAATCAGTTTCGTTCAAAAATAGCAGTTGGGGGTAAAAGTAGGTAAGTCCACTGGCTATTTTGGGTTTCCCACATGAGCTGGTTTCAGGCTTGTACCAGTTTAGCACCAAGCAATTTTGTGCAGGCATACATCTGGGCAGATTCCAGTATGTAGTACTTTGTTAAAGGTGCCTCTGGAAAGCAGGTTGAAGTCTCATAGAGTGCAGAATGCCTTTGAAGTCTGAGTCAGAGTGGGAACCTGCTTTAGGTGTCCTCAGTCACTTTCTGCATCAGTCTATGTCCATTGATTGATTACAAAGGAAGATTATCTCCTTATGCTGAAATAAGTCTGTGTGAACACCACCTAGTACATTCCTGGGAGGCAGGACATAGTTCAGTCACAAGGACTGTGAGGACTGTGTCCTGGGAGAGATACAGAGGAGGCGATGAAGAAACCTCCCATCGAACTTTTACAGTCATTCCTCAAGAGAGGAAGTGATGGAAACTCACCATTTCTTCTATGAACAGTGTGTATGTTGTGTTTGGTTCCTCTCACTCCAGTCCCCCACTTTGTATTAAGTGGCACCAAAAGCAGTGGCCCTGCTGGATTAAACATGGGAAGATGTAACAAAAAGTATTCTTTAGCTGTGATAAATAAGAAAGAAAAACAGTGGGAAATTACTTTTAAGGTTTATATTAGATGTCTTCTTAGTCTTTTTGCGTGGTTATCCTGTTGTGTCCCAGTTGGAGCTATACTTCTTGGAGCTGTTTCATATTCTTCATGTTTAGTTTCCTCCTGGATCTAGTTGGACTGGAATTTCCAGGGAATGGCATTTCTCACTTTTTTCCCTTTCTGCTTCTTTCTAATCTGATCTGTTGCATTTATATGCTCTTCTCTAGCTGCCACCCCAGCCCAATCTTACTGCTTCATTAGGCTTTCACTCTCTTTCATGGTTCAGAGAATACCTTTCTCTTGATGATCTACAGGTATGTCTGAATAATACTACTTGTTTTTGTCATCTCATATGTGCACTGAATGTCATTAATGTTATTCTCCTTTTTGAGCTCTGTATCCCCAAACCTTGTGTTTCCCCCACCCTGCTTATTGAATTTTTTCATTTGCACTTTGTACAATGGGCATACTGTAAGGCTTTGTTCTTATACCTATTGAATTCCCTCTCTCTTTTCTCTATGGGAAATGTGCAGTGTAACATCACGTTTGATCATCTGCAGACACTGTGCAGAATATATTGATTATAAATCACATTTAACTCCTCTTCCAGCATGATTCATATCTATACATCTTATATGTGCCAGAAAGACTTTAGAAGGAATGGATCATATTTGGGGAAAAGAAATTGATCGAATAACCTTTTCAGGCTTGTTTCAGGTCCCTTTGCTATGATTTTAAGGAATCAGGCTAATTAATATTTTCAAAATACAGTCAGTCATTTCAGACGCTTGTCCAAATGTCCTACTTTGGGATTTGACAATGAAAGGTTAAATTAAATTGGAAGTACTAAATAGCAAATTTTAGGAAATAGCATAAAATAATATACTTCTTTTATATCATAAACTTCCTCTTTCTTCTGCAAAAATGCTAGGAGAGCAGATTGTATTTCTGTATGTGTGATCTGCTTTGACTTCACTTTCTTATATATTGGCTTTGAAATGTATAAACTACATTCCCTATAATTTATAAAGCTTCCTGTAACAGTCTCTGTCAGTCCTAATTTCTATCCATTAGTGATGGCTTAATAACAAAGGACATGTCTGTTGAGATTGGTCTTCCAAGCAACTTCTATTTTGTCTGCTAAACCAGACAATAGCAAAGGTCTTGCGGGTGGCTACTATTTTTTAAAAGCTTTTACTACAATTAATTTCAGCTTTACTTCAAACTGACCTCCGATTTGATCTTCAAATTAAAAAAAAAAAAAAAAAAAAAAAATTAAGGGCAATTTTGTAAATTTCAAGGGAAAAGATAACTTCTCCTTTCTTCATAAGTATTCTTTTGATAGTTATCAAGTTGAGTAGATTTTGCAAACACTTATTCATATTGCTTCTCAGTCTTGATTTCCAAAGAAATATACAGAGTAATAGAAAGCGTGTTAAATGAACATCTGGTGAGTAAATCACCAGATTTAATGTTTGTTTCAGTTTAAAAGACATTATTTCTCTTACAGGTATTTGCATCCTGAAGGTCTCCCTTCTGATTACACCATTACGTTTCTCTTTCGTATACTCCCCGACACACCTCAGGAGCCATTTGCTCTTTGGGAGATTTTAAATGAAGGATATGAACCACTGGTTGGAGTTATTTTAGATAGTATGTATTTGTATTTTATCAGTAACTTTTTCTTTAACTATATGAATGATTTATTCTGTATCTAGATTTATTATTGCCAATGTTTTAATCTGCTGCCAGAACAACTACCTGAATCTGGAAGGTGATAGTCTCTAATGGATATTTTTTAGATTTAATTTAACTGAGTTTAATTTGGAGTTAGAGTCAAATTTTGAGTACACTGCTCTAAACTGGGAGCAATAATACTGAAATCCAAAGAGCTGTACTAGATGTAAATTGATGTAAGGGAGCTACTCATTTGCTCTTAAGATTTCCCCTGCTCTGAATCTAGTTCTGCTAGAATCTGTCTTGATATATGCCAGTGGTACTGACAGTATTGTATACGTAGAGGCAATGCAGTCTGGTGGATAGCATACTTAGAGCTAGAGACATGAACTCTTGATGAGACTTTTCATTTCTACTTGATTTGACTTCCACAACTGTAAAACAGGGATTATAATTTAGAAGTTTTCTATGTTTACTGTTGAAAAGACATAGATACTATGATAGCTGTTCTTTATAGCTGCCAATTTTAAAAGACATATTAGTACATATCTTTCTGTCTTTCCTGGAATTTTTTAGATACGTCACCTTGAAATAGGTGGGAATTAGGCATTTAGCTAGCTTGAGGATCCATGCCTCCTTTTCTTGTCCAAGTCCCACAGAGAACTAGTGGGAGAGTAGGATCAGGTAGACGTGGATGAGGTAGACTCCCAACTGTTGGCCTATCCTTCCTGTCAAACCAGGAAAGAGCATTTCTCTGAGATAACTTGTTACTTCCGGGTCAGTATATTACTTATGAATGTGTTTTACTAACATTTGATCTGACATCTTTGCTCTTCTCTGTTAAACACAAAATTGACCCTTTCAAATAATGTATCAGGCCTTTTCTTCCTCTAACACAGAGCCCTTATTTTTATTCTCACACAGATGGTGGTAAAACTCTGACTTTCTTTAACTACGACTACAAAGGAGATTTTCAAACTGTGACTTTTGAAGGTCCTGAAATAAGGAAGATATTTTATGGCAGTTTTCATAAGGTTAGTAATGGTAATAGGAAAAAAAAAAAGCACTCTGAATAAAGGTTTAGGAGTTTTTCATGTTTTGAAATCTTCTTTCATGTGGTCAACCACTGCCAAAAGAAATGTATTTTGCATATTCAGAATTATCTACCAAACTGTCTTAAGTCTCTTTGCAATATTGAGTTAACATTAAACAAATCACAGTTTTTATGATGAAGCTGATATGATCAATTTTCATCCTCATGCTTTGTGCCTGTATTTTAGAGTTGATTAAAAATACTTGCCTTGAAAAGTAATTTAGAAATACATTGGCTTTTCCTTTTAAGGTTTGGATTGGAAATGTCACTCAAAATGAAAAGAAAAAGTCCAGCAAAAAAATTATCCTTCTTTTGACCAGAGTTGTTATTTTTAAACATATTTTAAGGGCTATGCTATGTCGAACTTTTCTTGGCTGTTAGAGAACTCGTAACATTCTTTCCGAAAGCAGATGAAGTAGTGCTGGGATTGTAGCACATATTTGTTGTGGAAAGTACTTTTGTTGTTCACTTTTATTCCTGATATTTCTATCTTTCCTGAACAAAAAAAGGAGACTGTGGATTGAGGGGTAGTATTTACAGATCTTAACTTTTCTGTACTTCCTTTTTAATCGATGGAGCGAGAAAGGGAAGGTAGGTCAGAGCTGGGGTCTAATTCTGACTCTTTTAAGTTGTGCTTTGGAGGAATATATGAGGCTTTAGCAAATCCTCCTCTTAAGCATTTTTCTTCATTTTGAATGATGATTCTTGCTATACATGTGTTTGAAAGGCTCAGGAGACCACATTCATAGCAGCTTTTCAGTTATTTAATTCCAGCTGAGCCTAGAGCAAAGCAGCTACAGGACTCCTTCCTGGCATTCTCTCACCTTGGGCTCTGATCTCCACGTAGTGTACTGGTATATCAGGTCTCCTTCCCTCCCCGCAGCCCCCACCCAAATTGCTATTTTCTTTGCTTAACTGACAGTTTGCTTGTGACAGGACAATTGTGGCTAGGATTGTCCTCTCTGCTGGGAACATCCTTGCTGCATCAGCAATGGACAGCAGAAAGAATGAACTTTGTTATTGTGCTCTGCTTTTCTGTACTGCGTTTGATGTGATTTGATTTTTTTCAGTGTAAAAACCTCACTATGAAAGGTTTTGCTGTGTGATAAATGTATAAGTTACAGGCTAAATTTTACTGCTTAGTTTTGGCTTTTGCAAGTGGCTATAAAGGATGTATTGGTGAAATCCAATGCTATATAGCAAGGCCCAGGAATTATAAATCAAGGGTTCTTTGGGATCTGGGTGGTATATGAACATTGTGTAGATCTTCTGTCAGGGATAAATTGTTTTCTTACTGAGTAAATTATGTAGGGTGCCAATTTGTATGCGCGTGTTCCACAAGCAGAAAAATAAGCTAAAATCATTAAACAGATTAGAATCACAGAATAATTCAGGTTGGAAGGGACCTCTAGAGGTCATCTAGATTATTTGCTCTGGATTATTCTCTGAGTTTTGTTAGCAAACATGGAGTTAGGAGCTCATTTCAAAAAATGTCCCCTTTTCCCAGGAAATTAATATATCCTATGTGCTCCTTTGTATGTTAAAGCGTCTTTGCTTTTGCTTAGTTGCATGTTGTTATCAGCAAGACTACGGCCAAAATAATTATTGACTGCAAGCAAGTGAGCGAGAAGACCATTAATGCAGCAGGGAATATTAGTTCTGATGGCATAGAAGTGCTGGGGAGAATGGTCAGATCCAGAGGACCAAGAGACAACTCTGCGCCAGTGAGTAGAACAAGAACAATTATTTAAACCATTTAAAATATCCGAAAAACAAATGTTTGGGATCTTTGCAGTTAGTTTTAAGTTGAAACAGAGTGAACTCTTATTTGAAACAGTGAAGTTCCAGCATTTCAGAAATTCTGCAAAAGCCCTGCAATAGTTCTCAACTTGGGCAAAATCTACTTTTGATTATTTTAATAAATGAAATCACTAGATCATCATTGTTCAAATGTTATTCTCAAACACATATGTGAACACAGTCGATACATTCAGGTATGACTTGTGTTCCAAACTTCATTACACAGAGTAATACAATGTATAACTCCTTTGCCTGGAATCATTTAAAGTGATAATTATTACCCATGTCTCTTACTCTCCCTTACTCTTTTTTTGCCCCCAAGCTCACTGTCTGTTCATTAACTAATTGAACTGGTTTGACACAGATGGCTCCCCAAAACCCCTGTCTTGGTATATCTAGTTCTTTTATAATATAAAATACTTAAAATGTGAAAGATCCTCCCCAAGATTAAGTACTCTCTCATTCCTCTGAAACTATTCTCCTAGAAGCAGTAATTGATCATTATGTTTGCATGGCACCCTATGGGAGTCTTTCCATTTTGCTTCAGATGTCATTAAGAAGGTTTGTTTGGGTTTTTCAGGTAGATTTAGTTGTTGAAGAAGAATTGACAGTCTGGCAATGATCTTGGGAAGGCTTCTTTGCTGTGCAATACTGTTTGCTAATTTTCTTTGAACTTTCTTGACCCTAGAATGAGGTTAGCAGAGAATGTGAACCTTGAACTCAAGGCTTGATTTGAATAGGAATGAGGTTTCAAAAATGTATTTACTTGTTACTGTATGGAAATACTCTTGTTTCGTAAAAAATAAGCCCTCAGAATATATCTCTGTGTACAGAAAAGAGCCTTTAGGCCTCAAACTGATGGATAATAATTATATCAAGCCTGTAAAGACAATTACACAGAGAAACCTTTGTAGTCACATTCCAATAGAAACAGAAAAAGGCAAACTTAGGAAATCTTGGAATTAGAGGAGGCTTTGTAAAGAAGTGGAAAGAAATGGTGTCTTTTGTTAGAACCCAGGAATCTATAAAAGATAAGTCAGACTGCCCACTCACTGAAAAATTTGGGTTTGTTCAAATGAACTGTAAAACTGATGTAAGACTACAAATGTGTAGCTGAAGATGAAAATTCTTTAGTCCATATGTTGTGGTTTAACCCAGCCGGCAGCTAAGCACCATACAGCGGCTCGCTCACTCACCCCGTACAGTGGGTTGGGGGAGAGAATCAGAAGAGTAGAAGTGAGAAAACTCATGGGTTGAGATAAAGACAGTTTAATAGGTAAAGCAAAAGCCGCACACACAAGCAAAGCAAAACAAGGAATTCATTCACTCCTTCCCATCGCAGGCAGGTGTTCAGCCATCTCCAGGAAAGCAGGGCTCCATCACGCATCATGGTTACTTGGAGGACAAACGCCATCAATCCGAACATCCCCCCTTCCTTCTTCTTCCCCAGCTTTATATGCTGAGCATGGCGTCCCATGGTATGGGATATCCCTTTGGTCAGTTGGGGTCAGCTGTCCCGGCCCCGGCTGTGTCCCCTCCCAGCTTCTTGTACACCCCCAGCCTACTTGCTGGTGGGGTGGTGGCCAAGCCCCAAGAAAAGGCCTTGACTCTGTGTAAGCACTGCTCAGCAATAACTAAAACATCCCTGTGTTATCAAATACTGCCCTCAGCACAAATCCAAAACATAGCCCCACACTAGCTACCACAAAGAAAATCAACTCTATCCCAGCCAAAACCACCACACCATAGTACTGTTTAGCTGCCTTCAAGTATTACTACGTATACCAAATCACAAGCAGGTCAAGAAAGCACCCAAACCCCTTCTTTAAAGTCTTCATTCTGCACATTTTATTCATATTGAGTAGAACTTGTGTGAATAGTCACATTTAAGGCATGAATGAGTTGGTTTCCRCTACTCCAAAAATTAGAGGATATCAAAGGAAGCTAGTAGGAGGCAGGATAGAGGTTCTTCTCACAACAGGTAGTAGATCAGTGCAACTCCTTGCCCGTAGAATTCTGTGGGTGCTAAATATTTATATAGATTGTAGGGAAGCCTGGACAAATGAGTGAAAGGGAAATATTGGTTGTTAACAAATCTGGGGCAGGAAATCCGTGATCTGAAAGTCATTGGAAGCTAGTAGACTGTAAGGTAGAATGTGACATACACCCTTGTGCTTCATTAGATATCACTTGTGCCACCGTTGGAAATAGAATACTGGGTTTTATTCCGTTCCAGTATCTTCACAATTTTAAGAGGTTCATGAAGGCAAACATACAACAAAAATTCCTTTTTGTAAAACATTTTGAAAATTATTTTGAATTGATATGAAAATTGGGGTTTGTTGATAGTTCTAAAAAGTTCTTTTTTCATCAGCTGTATTTTCATGAAATGCTTTAATCTTACTTTTAGAGATGCTTATTACATAAAATAAAAACAGGCAGGCAGTTATTTTGGAATAAAATTGTGGATGTTTTGTTCTGACTGTATTCACATGGAACAGTTTAACATTGTCAGAATATTTTTAGTGTGGTTTTTTTTAATAAAAGAATCTAGTGCAATCACCTGCCTTTTGCAAAATGTTTCCATTTTGAGGGAATATAATTGTATCAGAGTTTTTTTCCCATCGATGCATATGGTGTGTGACAGTTCAATGAACAGGCAGAAATAGAGATAGATAGGACAAAAAGGAGATTAGGCTAAAGGTGCCTAGCCCCTTTAACACCCCTTAGGATGCCCAGAGGCATCTCTGAATTAGACAGTCCAGCCAGCTAGAGCAATGAAACCTGACTGTGACATGCAGCAAGTATTGTTCTTTATTCCTTCAGTGGGATTTAATGAAAGGTCCAGCTTTAAAACATTGTTTATTTACAGTTCACAAACCTTCTCTTTATTGATGTTCCTTTTCTTTTAAATTTAACTTGTTTACCTCCATGTATATGTACTGTTAAAAAAAGTGTAATGTGTGATGTGGTCTGGTCTTGAGAAATCTTTGCAGAACTGTAGCCTGATCAGATGAGGATGGGCAGACTTTTCTGTCTTACTGGTTCTGCTTGCAGGGATGGATCTTTAGAAGGCAAAATCACTGTGAATACAGAGAATTATGAATAAACGTTTAATGGTAGCAAAGAAAGCTTTGTTTAGTTATTTAGCTTGAGTCAGAGCAGCCCACATAATATTTTAAAATAAAAATACTGAGTCATTCAACATTTGGATGGTGAATACAGCAATTCAGGGAATGTCTATTTGCTCTTTATTTTACACCAACATGCTTTATCACTATGGATCTCTAGATTGTCTAATTCAGAGAAAATGAATGCATATACATGCCTATGTAGGACTGCATAAATTTAGCTAATACTGTCAACCTTCCATTGTTCAGGATAACAGAATAGCTTGGGATGGACTGTGTTATGGAAAAAATGGCAATACTACTTACTTCTGAACCTAAGCTGCTTTCTGCACAACCAGGTCAGGTGTTTCTGCACTCCTTTTCTGGGATGCCTTATTTGCTTAAGTGTAGTATCATACAAATGCCCAGGGTCATTCTGAGTCCCAGAGCAGTATGTTCATGCATGTTCATGTGCTACTGTGCTTAAGCTAATGAGTCCTCCCAGAATTAGTAGCTTTGGGATGTGTAGCAAAGAGACATCTAAATGGTTCCACATGGAGCCAGCTGGCATTTGACATAACCAGGGACACAAACTTGTTGGACTCAGGATAGACTTTTGTGGAGCCAAACCAATGGTCCAAAAGATGCCTTCATGCTGCACTTCAGTTGTCTAAGGTGTTTAGCATGGAGCCAGCTCACATGTGTCTGCATCTGTAGGACAGCGTATCTACAAACCACCTAATCTGCTGGCAGATAAGAAGAATTTCTATGTATATGAAAGTATTCTTTTGTTTAAAATCTAATAGTTGACTTAAGAAAAAAAATGAGGCAAAACCAAAGATGCACATATGTAGTTCATTTTAACAGCTTTAGAAGCAATGCAGTTTTAAGAAAGTCTTTAAATTCACTCCTCTGTTCTAGTGTTAAAATAATGCCACTGAAAATAAGAATGGGAGCAAAACCAAAGAGAGTTTTATCTCTAGCAGTTCCTCACATTTTTTAACATGTGGGGTTAATTTAATAGGATGTTCTGTTCTGTTCCCCTCTCTATTCAGTATGCACATAAATGAGGCATGGAAAAAGAATAGAAATAGTAACAGAAGAAAGCTTCATCTCTCTAGACCCCTTTGTTCAGTTCAAGGCTGTAAAGGAGACAATTGGTTTTACCATTGAGTCCTATTTAGTATATTGTTTCTGAGTACCTAGCAGCCATTATTTTTACCAAATGTGTGTGTTCTTATAGATTCAATTCTTGTCCAAACCACGTTCCCAGACCTGTGGTGGGAATTTTCTTTTCTGCCCAATGTTGTCATGTGTTGAGCAAGCTTTTCACCATCCTTAAACTTTTGTTGCCTGGGGATAATATGGATAAGAGAGGGCATATTCTAAAGTAAAATAAAACTGGAGAAGATGGTAAATATTATTTGTGGCTTAGCTCCAGTGTAAGAAATAGGTTACAGGAGACCTTGTCCCAGATAAAATCTGAGCACCATACCAGTGGGTTAAGAGAAATTACTCAGTTTTGAGAAGCTGAGCTCTCTTTTGCCTGTCCCTTGATGCCTCCTTTGCTAGAAAAAAGTATCGGGAGGCACCATTGGGCAAAATCAGGAATTTAATCAAGGAGGTGGGGATAATCCAACAAATGCCTGCAGCGTTTAACCTTGAAGAGCTTGCTTAATCCATGTAATGTCTGATAGTTTAGACAAGTTGGTTAGAACACAAGCCCTTTACCATTTAAGTTAGCGTATTTGTGGCTAGCTGCTCTCAGTCAATAGCTTTTCCTCTGTCTAATCTTGAGTGCTTGAATCAAGGTAGCTTTTCTTGCTGATGGCTCCATTTTGCACTGATCTTACAACTAACAGTCATTTTGTACATCACCAGTTTTGATGACTTTTTTGTTTTGAAACAGTTGCAGTTACAGATGTTTGACATTGTTTGTGCTACCTCATGGGCCAATCGGGACAAATGCTGTGAGCTTCCTGGCTTGGTAAGAAACCTCTTTCAATAACTGTAGAATTTACCTTTTACTTTCCCCTTTATTGAGACAAATGTTTTAATGGACATGGATGGTTAAGGGTTTTCAGAAAAGCTCAAGCCTGCTTGGATTACTTGTCCTATTGAAAGTCAACAAGATGTATGTTTCTAAATCAAGTAGGTGCTTTTGAGGCATCCATGTAGTACTATGTCTTAGATTCATAAAAATCTTAACTTCTGTATCGAAGTTTTGGACATCATTCTCTTCCTATCTTGATCTTTCCTTAGAGAGATGAGGAAAATTGCCCTGCCCTTCCTCATGCGTGTTCCTGTTCAGAAGCTAATAAGGGTCCCCTTGGACCTCCTGGACCACCGGTAAGGTTTTATTCAGGTTTGTAGTCAACGGTACCAAATAGGCCACTGGCCACCTTTATTCCAAGACATGTGAATATACTGGCATTGTATAACTAATAAGGTTAAAGTAGAGTTTTAAGTGTTGGCAAAGAGATAAAATTACATTCAGTTTATAGCAAAGATGCCAAGTAATATGCTGTAAAAAAACCTCCTCACCCAATAAGTCAGTCAAATTTTTAATGGTTTAATCGAGGCCTGCAGCAGTTAGGGTAGTCTTTAGACCTTGAACCCTGTTACCTGTCTGTAGCATTAGTAGATATGTCATAGTTAGTGCTATTGATTTTCAAATTTTTAATCACCTGCTATCTGTCTACTCTAGCACATGTGTATTAAATGTAGCTTTTGAGTTTAGCTTTCTGGAATGCTCAGTTTACAGTATTCTTATGAATTAAAGATATGGAGTATGACAATGCCACTTGTGTGATAAATGATAAAAGAAGACTTTTCTGTCTTAAAAGCCCTACCTAAGTACAATATTTATTGGAAGGCAGAACTGAAAGTGCTGGTTCTTCTGAGAGCTCCTAGAGGTGGAGAGGTACCCGAAAGTGGTGAAGGGAAGAGAGGATGAAATGAACTGGCTTTAGTGAAAGCTGAATTGAAACTTTTTCTAGCTTGCCAGTGAATGATGAAATATACACTGTCACAACTTTTACCTATACTTTGTGGTGTTACTTTGATAGCACTCAACTAAATGTTTATTGTGTAAATTTTAAGTAAGTGTATATCTAAGTTCCTTGTGTAACCAGTGGAGCTAGATAGTCTCTTCTAGAAGAAAATTATTTAATTTTCCTTCCATCTCAGCATAGTAGCTTAGAAAGATGGAATAAATCTCCTTTCTCTTTACTGGCTTATGGAAGAACTCAGACAGTGGATCAGACCAGACAACGGAGATACAGGTCACGAAAGTTAGGTAACTCAATCTCACATCCCAAGGCTGATTTTTAGCAGTTTAGAAAAGTTGTAGGCTCTGTTTGCAATGGTCTATTACTGGATTCTCATTTGGTTTAATGAGAATCCTAACTGGGATGTTTGTAGAACGGTCATGTATTTTTTCTTTTACAACTAGATTGATAACTCTGATTGGCATCCTAGGGCTGCTTGCTAAGTTAGCTTGAGATGAGGCCATCTTGTGAACAAGTTGCACGTTTCTCTGCTCATACTGTGTCCTGGATGCTCCAAGAGCATGTTTTGAAGAGAAAGAGCCAGTGAAGAATGCAAAGGAAAATACGTTTCTGAAAAGGTTAAAGTACGCAAATTACATGAGATACATGTTCAACAACTAAATTAACTTGCGCATAAGACATTCACGGAGTAGATCCTAGCAGGCATTTATCCTACTAACAACTCAGAGGTTACTCTTTCTGCAAGAACTGTTCTTCGAGCTCTGGTACAAAAACTTGAAAAGGAACTCAGGAGAAAATTCACTGAGGAGGTATATCTTGAACAAGGAAAAATTATTCTGTTCTATTTGAATGTAGGTTATAAATCAAGTATGGATTAAGGTTTTAATTTCTGTATATAGGTGTCCAATTTGTGTTCTGTGAAAAAGACAATGGGATAATTCACACAAAAATGCAACTGAAATTGAGTAGTTTGACCACATTTCACAGTAGAATGAAAAATGTTTAAAAATTGTTTGACTGGAAGGATGTGTGTTACTATAGCTCAAAACATATACAGATCAGGAATTGCTAAAGCTTAACCCAGCAGTAAAATAATGTACTTCTATTTATTACATTTAGGATTAACAGTGTTTTGAATAGCATAGTGCCATGCAAGAGGAGGCTTAAAATCTAGCAGAAAAATCACTGCCTAGGCAGGCTAGTATGTGATTCTGGAACTCAGCCTTTTATGAGTGATACTTTTTTGCCAAACAGTTAGATGGCATAGCTCTGGAGAAAAGTTAAGAGGCCTAGGAAAAAGCAGAGCAAAAGAATAAAGTCAGCGTTCATCTCTGCGCCAACCAAAAGTCAGWAAGTCACATGTGCTATGTCTGGTCAATACTGCTCCAAGTCATTAAAATGTCATGTGACTTTTCTCTAAGCCAAGGATTTTTCTGTTTAAGGGATCAGGATTCTACCATGTAGCCAGTTTTAGACATTAGACTAAAAAGACTCCAAATAAAAGGCTTCCATTTGTCTAGGATAGTAACTCTGGAAATATTTTTTTAAGCTCTTTTAGGAAGTGGGTCATTTTGGGTAAGACAAAGTATCATTTAGAGTTAAGATTATCTGGCAGTTTTCATTATGGGATACTGTTTTTATGGCTTCATCTTTGCCAGAATTTGATCATGCTGTCTGAAGTTCCTCATGCAAAGTAAAAGTAAGATATCACACAAACCTGATGCCTGCATTTGAAAGGAGTGCTGCAGAACTGGAGAAGGTGAAGGAGAGAAAAAATATTGGAGGACTGGAAAAGTTTAATTGCAAAGAAAAGCTTTCAGTGCTTCATAGGTTTTAACTATTAAAAAGAAATAAGGAGGTGACTTGATAACAGTTGATTAAGGATTGTTTCTGGGGGAAAGCACTGGCTATTAAGAAGTTATTTAAAATAAGAGAGAAAGGCATAACAGGAATTCTCAGCTAGAATTAGAAGCCAAAGAAATGAAAAATTTGAAATTAGTCACACAAGCTTAGTAATGCTGGGGAATAACCACCAAAACAAGTTTATGAGAAAAATGAGGGAGGCTCTTGTGATGTTTTCATCTTAAATCAATACTTTTCTGGAACTTGTGCTCTTACCAAGCAAAGGTTACTGGRTTCAAAACATGGGTAAGTGTACCAAATTCAGTGTGAATCTTAAAGCATATGATTTAATGGCTCAGCATCAGGCTATTTTTAAGTATATATTCTTACTCAGTAAAAATGTAATCTGTTTCTGGGAACAAAATGGGAGAAAAATGTGTGATTTTGTTTATGTTAAAAAGTTGCAGTTATTTTGCTGAGTATTTGCATAGGAATTTTTAATCTGAGAGAGAGGTAGGAGAGAGGGCAGAGGGAGCTACTGGACTGGAACACAGAAATGTGAGGGCCTGGAATTTGGGAACTGGCAACTGGAACACGGTTCTGTGGAGAGCATGGGATGAGATTTTAGGGTCGGAGCTGACCGTGATGGAATGGGTCATGGCCATAGAGCTGTGGGATGGAAGTGAGAAGACTGAAGGAGCTGGGACAAGGAGTAGAAAACTGCTCTGTGACCACACATATGAAGACTATATCATGATACCTTCATTGAAGAGCAAGAGTACTCTGGTACTTCCAAACGTTTCTCTTATTGGCATTCCCATTTAAAGTCTCATAGATACGACATATGTATTTAATCTGATAAGCGTATTTTCTATTTTTATGTCTTTAATGTAACTGCTGTTATTTTTATAAGTACTTATTGTAGCCTCTAAAGAACTCTATTCAGTTATGGTGCCTAGGACCTTTTTGAGTACAAAGAAGGGCAGAATCCCTGTAAAGCTCATATCGCAAGAGATTAAGCAATATATTCAGGTGGGGGAAGAGGGAAATTGATCTGAAAAAAGTGGGAAAAAAAAAAAAATCTTTATGCTGTCCTAGAGGACAAAGCACATGCAGCATGTGTATGCAAAACACGTTCATGGCAGCCATCCATAGATATATGCAACTCCAGTGTCTCAGATGATACTAATAAAAAAGGCAACAGTTGGTTAATAAATGATTAACAGATGTAGGCACCGCTGAAGAAAGCAAAAAAGAGAAAAATGGGCAAAAGAGTATTTTACCTAAGAGTAGCTCTAAATTAAACCTCTAGTCTAGTAGATCCTGGAGTTTTCCTTGCTGAAAAATATTCCTGAGTCATTGGAATCATAGAATCATAGAATTGTTTAGRTTGGAAAAGACCTTTAAGATCATYGAGTCCAACCGTTAACCTAGCATTGCCAAGTCCACCACTAAACCATGTCCCTAAGCACCACATCTACACATCTTTTAAATACCTCCAGGGATGGTGACCCCACCACTTCCCTGGGCAGCCTCTTCCAATGCTTGACAGACCTTTCAGTGAAGAAATTTTTCCTAATGTCCAATCTAAACCTCCCCTGGCACAACTTGAGGCCATTTCTTCTTGTCCTATCGCTTGTTACTTGGGAGAAGAGACCAAAACCCACCTCGCGACAACCTCCTTTCAGGTAGTTGTAGAGAGCGATAAGGTCTCCCCTGAGCCTTCTTTTCTCCAGGCTAAACAACCCCAGTTCCCTCAGCCGCTCCTCATAAGACTTGTGCTCTAGACCCTTCACCAGCTTCGTTGCCCTTCTTTGGACACGMTCSAGCACCTCRATGTCTTTCTTGTAGTGAGGGGCCCAAAACTGAACACAGTATTCGAGGTGTGGCCTCACCAGTGCCGAGTACAGGGGMAYGATCACTTCCCTASTCCTGCTGGCCACACTATGTCTGATACAAGCCAGGATGCTATTGGCCTTTAACAATGTGGTGATTTTGGTGAGAACAGACAGATGTGCAGGAGGTTTCAGCAACTGGAATGGAACCCATGACCACATGTATACATTTCCATCCCTATTGTAGCTTTCAGTGTTATTTTGATGCTTATGTGGTGTGCATTCTTGGCGCTAGAAGGTAGTCGCATCTGTATTTAAATCTGTTCCTGTGTACGGCCATACTTAGGTATGTTCTCAGTTTAATTACTCCAGTGGAAGGATATGGACAGGAAATTCACTGATTCCTGAACACTGATTCAGGAACAAGAAAAAACTGTTTGGGTTTCTCTGGATTTCATTTTTGTTTATTTGAGAGTTTTGCTTTTCATCAAGTCCTGTGCTTGTGCTTCACAGGGTGGTCCAGGTGTCAGAGGTGCCAAAGGTCATCGTGGCGATCCAGGTCCAAAGGTACTTTGTACAGCACTTTACAGTTGACAGATGCTGCATGTAAACATTGAAATGAATTCCAGATTGTCTCTGATGTCGCTGTGGAAAAAGCATAATGAAATGCCATTGGCATTTGGTGTGTCTCTTTTCATAACAATTGCTTGTCCTGTTTGTTCCTTGATAAAAGATATAAAATTCAGAATGCTGCTTTCACAGCATAAATCATCTTTTTTTTTTTTTTTTTTTTTTTTTTTTTTTTGTATTTGTAAAGGAACCAGGCAGTTTTAAATTGAACCCTAACTGCTCAATCAAATGTTAACTCATATTTCAGATGTTTTTGAGTCTATTGGTATTTAATTCTTCAAACAGAAGCTGCATTTGTCCATATGATAACAGTTTAACTTATGTCCTGTGCTACTTTAGGGACCAGATGGACCTCGAGGTGAAATTGGTGTTCCTGGACCACAAGGACCTCCAGGACCACAAGGACCCAGTGGACTTTCTATTCAAGGGCTTCCAGTGAGACTTACTTATAAAATCAATAGGGTTCTTTCCTGTGGTGTTTTGAACAGCACATATCTTAGACTAGACCAAAATATCTTTTGGTGTCCTGATCAGAATCTGAATTTCAATATTTGAGGTGAAATCACAAATTTGGGTTTAACCTATAGTGGATGTGGGTTCAATGCCAACATTTCTGTTTTTATTTGGATCTGAACTTTTAGTTAGCTGAAGGGATTTGATCACAGGTTGAATATGACCCAGGTATTAGCATCCAAGCCTGGAGACAAGTGAAAAAAATTGCAGTGGGGGTTGTAACATGGCCCCAAACCAAATGTTAATATATTTTATCTTTTTCTGGTTGTGGTATTGCTCATCGCAGATCAGTTCTGACTTGAAAGGTATACCCAAGCAAGAACACCATATTCGCTGCCAAAATTAAGCAACAGTATTCACTACGCTTACAGAGTCTGTCATCAGAGGAGATGATTAGGCCTGGAGTTTGCAATGCTGTTGTGAAATAAGTCTCAGAATTTCATCATAAAGACACACTGGTAGAATAATGAACCAGCAGCACTAATCTTGTTTTATATACATCTCTGGTAGATGAGTACACACAAGCCTTGAAAGGTAGCAGATGCATATCTTTTTCTGCTAGACTTTTTTTCAAAATTTACTACAGTATGATACACTTTCTTCTTTTTACCCCATCTCTATGATACTGCTGTACAATATAATGAAGTGATTTACCAAAATTGTATATTCTTGATGATGCTGTCATCAGAGAATAATACAGAATACATTAATTATAAGAATAGTTATTTGATAGAGAAATTGTGTTCCTGCATAAAATCTAATTAAAATTAGTTTATTATCTAGAAAAGTGTATCTTTGTCATGCATATGTACTGTAGAAACACATCTAGTTTCCATAGAAATCCATTGGTTTCATCATTATAGGAAATACTTCTGAGGGCTGAAGAGAAACAGATTCCTTTGAGGAGAAAAGAAAATAAATACCTTTTTTTGTAACATAATGGCTATAGTTTTGTCAGGTTAATTCTGATGTCTTTTAAAACGAGTTTTATTTTCTTTATTTTCTATATTTGTAAATTCTTCATTTACAGTTTTGCAAATAGAGTCTGTAGGTTTGCTTTCAGCAGGAAAAATAGTCTGTTTTCTTATTGGTTGCTTGGTTGTTTTTTTCTAAAGAAGCTGAAAGGAACTATTACAAATAGAAAGGTAACCATGTATTTGGTTTACTATGTGTGATTCTTAATTTGCAGGGGCCACCAGGTGAAAAGGGAGAGAAGGGAGATCTTGGTTTTCCTGGCCTGCAGGTATTCCCTAAGTTATTGTTTAACCTGTTGCTTACTAACTAAATTTGAATGTTAAATTGACATCATTGTGAATTTAGGCCACATATTAAAAACTGTTGAGAAGCGTGTTGTTGGGGTGAAGTTGTTGGAGGTTTAGAATCGGGAATCTAGGGTATGCCGGTGTGCAGTGACCAAATCATTCAGGGCCTGAAGAACCGGTTACTTTCTTGACCTTGTTCAACACTGAAATTGGGTCTCTATAGGCTCAAAACCTATCCACTCTTATTTCTGCTTACACAGTGAATAATTAGCATCTGCTTGTTTTCACTTTAAACCCATTAAGTTCCTCCTGGAGTTATCTAGGAGGACAGATCAGGCACTTAATCTTTTTGATGCCATCTTCCACAATATAGGCATCTTAAAAAGCTGTAGTATTCAGTGAATCTTACTCAGTTTGGTGTCTGGTATGCACCAAACACCAATGTGGAGATTGCATTCCAATTTATTGCTGCTTTCCAGGATCATTTGCTCTTCCCTTTTCAGATGCTCCTCTTCTGCTGATTATATCCCTCTAGTATTTGTTGGTTGTTACCAGGTACTCCCCTCTTGTTCGTATGTGCGAGGGATAGTAAACTCATACAGTCTTTCCTCATAAATCAGTTTTGTTAGTCTTCTGGACCACGTCCGAGACTGCTGCTCTGCAGCCTTCATGAACCAGAGTGTGACATTTCATCTGAACAATGGGGATCTGCTGGGCGTAACTTGTAATCCTTCTCAGGCAGGATTTCCCCTTTGATATTGCTGCACTGACTTCAAACAATATGGTAACAGACTCCATTTTAGCAATGAGAGGAGAAATAGCAGTTGTATTTTTAGGTTAAGGTACTGATGTTGTGCAGTGGAGTTACACTGACATGACACTGGAATGATGTAGGAAATCAAGCTCTCTTTTCAGCTTCGTGGCACAGGAAGCCTGACTAGATGAAATTGTCAGTGTTCTTAACAGAGGATTGTAGTGAGGGGGTATGAAGCCTGTGCATTTTAACAATGTGTGTTTAACCATCTCTCATTTCACAGAAATACCTTCTTTACTGAATCTCTTCTATGGCCCCACCCATTATTGAACTCCCTAGTTCCATTTATCCAAAACATTTATCCAAAATCATGTCATACGGTTTCACTGGAAGGTGATTTAGTTGGATTCTGTTAACTTGATCTCATCATTTGCCCTCCCTTTATAATGCTTAGGGTGTCCCAGGAGCATCAGGTTCACCCGGAAGAGATGGAGCTCAAGGTCAAAGGGTAAGGTAAAATGAACATGTTTTGCATTTGTTTTAAGAGTTTCCATTCCATAATGGATATGTTTCCCAGCATGGTTGATTTATTATACTTTATGTCACTTGTATTCTATCATTTCTGGAGACCCATATCTCTGTGCCAATCAGCAGAGAAGACAGAGATAGGGTGGAGTATCCTTCCATCTGGTAGATCAGGGTTGAGAAATACTAGATGAGCAATGGGGAGCCATGCGCTATGTTGATGGGAGTAGATGTCACTAGTGTCCAGCACTGCCAATTAGACCATTTGCTTATATGTTTAAAATTAAATGGTGGTTAAATAGCACATAATTAGCATGCAATCCAATGCAACGATCTAAATTTGCTTTCTAGCTAATTAATGAATAACAGAGACAACTACAAGGGAATTTAATATTGAAGGTAAAACAATACCTGCAGAAACTGCTGACATAAGGAAAAAGTGAAGAATAATATCAAAATTTAGTCAACCTTATTCTGCTTCTGGTAGAACAAATGAATGTATACTTACAGTCTGTCTAGGAATTGGTAAAAAAATCTTCATATTCATGTGTGGAGTTAAACCTCTAAGTGCTCCTCCCTGTCTCCTTGGGGAGACTTTTATTTCATTATTAGACAGGCGCTGGAAAGTTATTGTTAGCATAATACTAGGTTACTGTCTACAGCAGAAGTTCATTATTAAATATGACTTTTCAGTTTCACTTGAACAAGATTTACATATTCATGATCCTTTTTTGGATATGTTAATGTAACTTGAACTTTAGAGAAATCTGGACCTTCTCTGGATTTCCGGCATTAACTTGAGACCTTGTTATAAAAAAAAATCCTTATAGCAAAATGTGTATTTGAGCTCACTATTACGAATTTAAGCATTGGCATATCTTTATGTATAGAAGTAATTCCACTGAAGTTACTGTAGAATTTGGACAATGCATAGATGTTTTTTCTCTAAAATCAAGAAAAGAAAGTAATTTTATTAAGACAAAGATTTACACAACATTATCATCAGGTTAATAACCTTCTAATCAGGTGAATAGCCTTCTAATTTTCAATTAAGTTGTGGTGAAATATGAAGGTAAATGTATTCCTTTTCCTACTTTATAATACTGTGATGCCTTCTTCTGTATGGAAGCTCATTTTTGCATGTTTTTAATGTTGTCTTTTTGACTGTATTGGAATTTTTTCCCCCTAAATTCCCCAAGCTTGGTGTCACCTGTTCATCTCCAGGTTAATAAAGACCTGGAGCCTGATGAACATCTGGATTTTTGCCACCATGCTGTCTAATCTTGGTCATAGCCAGGTTGAGGTGACTTGGTGCTAGATGCTGTACATGTGAGTGATATGTGCCTCCTCTTTCTGCATTCCTGATCGCGAGGGACACTGAGCATTCTGCAATTCAGGGAGAAGAGAACTCTGTGGTTTTACTTTATTCTGTAGCTAACTTTATATTTAGCAGTGGAGGCCCTCAGCCATGTCTTAATGTCAGCCAGCAGTTCAGAAGTGGTCTAGTTTTCCCACATGTGGAAGTCCGCAGGTTGTTGCAGAGAGGTGGTCATATTTCTGAGAAAAGCCAGCAGGAAGACTAGTGCAGCAAAGGCTTTTGATACAGCCTGGAAAGGTCATGCAGTGCTTATTCTGTAGAAGACCACAGTGTTGTCTATAATAAGGTAGGGCAATTACATAAATTGCCAGTTTTTATAGATATGGTAATAATGCTTTGTTCATGTGTTCACTTTCTTCTGGTGTTAATCAAAGGAACTGGATAAATAGCCTAGATCTCATAAAATTAGGTCTGTTAGCCTGTTATTGTCTCTGTGCAACCCTTAAGCAATATTGTCCAGCAGTAATTATTTCTATGGCAACAAATAATTATGTTATACTAATTTTATGGTGTTGTAACTCATTTGATTCCTGTGAAGTTATGACAACATAAAATTGCTTTTAATGGGTGAAGATTCAATGATTTCACCTCAGTCTCTTTGAAGGCGAAGCACTTGAGAAAGGCATAATTCTAAAGGGCATAACTGCAGCAACAGCAAAGGGGAACTGGAAAATTCCTGAGAAGTAAATTGCCTTTTTGTATAATGTTCCCTTTGTTGGGCTTCCTCCTGTTAGCCAAGATGCCAAACTGTTTTGCAGCTATTATACTACTAGAACTGAGATTTTCTATGTTATTCTTAGCTTAGCTATCATTTCCTCTTTAGTATTTATTGTTCATTGAAATATTTTAATTATAGTGGTAAAGTGCCGTAAAGTACTTAAACAGATGGCTAAATCACACTGATTTTAATGGGAGGTAAGCACGGGATTGATATTTATTGGGACATCTCTGAGAGCTTTGCTGAACTGGGGATAATGTGATATTAGACTCAAGAAGTCCTGGAACGGAGATTTTTTCCTTCCAGTTGATGGTAGTTGGAATCATTTCACTTTTACAGTTCTTTTTGCTTCCTTTTTGTTTTGATTACTAGTGTTCATCATTTCTGTTTTTATTTTTGAAACCAGTTGAGAAAAGGTCTTTTTTTTTTTCCTCTTAATGTTTTAATTCAACAGTTAGTCTATAAAGGTTCTTTCTGTATTTCTGAACTTCTGCTTTTTAGTCCCTGGGTTATTTGTTTTTCTTGGTTTTTAGTACCTCATTAAGAAATAGAGCATCTCCCCTGTCAGTTGTGTGAATTCATACAAAGATCATTTTCATAATAAAATACCCTCCCTATGAAAAAGAGTGGGATGTAATAAAAATACCATGTGAAGGTTGAATCAGAGTAAAAAATGTATTCTCTGATAATAAAGCAAACTTTCTGAATATGCATGATAATATTTTATACCTGTCTGGTAACTGGTTTTAAATCTACATCTCACACTCCACACAAGGAACAGTCCCCTCCCCTCTCATCAGCTTCCAGTTATAAAAGAGTGTCATAGAAGATTTTATAAAATAGAAAATGGTTTCTTTTTATTTTATGGCTAGGGCTGTAGTTGTTTGGTGTCCTCTCTTGCTGTCCCATATTTGTAGCTGGCAATATAGAGAGGTTTTACTAAAGAGAACAGATTGTGTTTCTCCACCAACTCTCCCAAGCATATGATGTTGAAAGATATAGCTTGAATTGCACATGTGAGAGAATCCAAACTGACATCATGCTTCTGGTGAGTATGTAGACAGTAATTAGACTATCTTGTGCTTTTGGCTCATCTCTTTCAGCCAAGAGTATAAAGTTTGGAAGCAGACTGAGACTGACCCTTGTTGAGATGTGTAGGTAGAGGGGGGAAAAGTCTTCCCTTTCCCATATGTCCATGGCCACTATCCAAGGTCAGGTCACAATTGCAATCCCTGTTCTTTCTTATGAAGTGCAGGCCACCCGAGAGGACAGATCTACACAGCTGCAACAAGAGAAGCCTAATATATCATCCTGAGTGGCAAGTGTGCTCTGCTTGATGACACAATGTAGGGAGGGATCTCCATTGTTCTGACTCCCAAGTTTGTATCTCTTGTGCCCATGACGTTGTTACTGCTCGCTGTTGCCTGGTGGTTTCCTCAGGGGTGTCTTCTCCTGGTCAAGCTTCTCCTTGGCAAAGAGGCATGGTTCTTTCTTACAGGTTAAAAAGTTCTGGAGGAAGCTCTGTTGGATGTGCTTCCCTATATGTCTGCTAGGGGTGGGACCACAGAGTTAAACTGTCGAGTGATTGATTTCTCTTGCTGAGCTGCTGCAGCTATTTGGGAGTCCGGAAGCATTGACCAATGCTGCCTTATACTGCTTGAAGATACTGGTCTGCAGTAAGATACCTCTAACTGATAGAGAGGATGATTCAGTCTCTTAAACATTTCTTCAGTTCTAATGGCTCCTGTTCAGCTCACTCTGAGAGCAGGAGGGCAAAGAGACCAGCTGTGAGACACAAAGCCTTTGTCTATAGACTAGTAAATTAGATATTGCCAGAACATGATTTTGAGCATTGGCTGGTGACCTATGCAGTCTTATGCTTGTCATTGCTCTTGGCAGTGTTGGGCTGGGCCAACTCTTTCAGGACATTGTTCAGGGGATAGCATAGATCAGAAGCCATTTCCAGTCAGGAGTTTAGATGCACACTGTTTTAGTGGGATTTATAGAATTATAAAATTAAGGTTGGAAGGGACCTTCAAAGGTCATCTAGTCCAGCAGTCTGCTCAAAACAGGTCTGATCAGATCAGGTTGCTCAGGTCCATGTTAAGCTGAGTCTTGAACACTTCCAAGGATGAAGATTCCACAACCTCTCTGGGTAACCCATGGCAGTATTAATTTAACCACCTTCATTGTAACATTTTTTCCTAATATCTAATCATAATTTCCCCTGTTTCCACTTGTGTCTGTTGCCTCTTGTCCTRTCGTTGTGCACCTCTGAGAAGAGTCTGATTACATCTCTTTTGCCTCTGGTCAGGTAGTTTAGACAGCAATAAGGTTGCCAAGCAGAGCAAACCCACTTCTTTCAACATTTCTTCATATGTCCTGTGCTCCAGCCCCTGAACATCTTCACGGCCCTCCACTGGACCTGCTCCAGTATGTCAGTCTGTATTGTTCTGGGGAGACCAAAACTGGAAACAGCACTCCAGAGGTAGCCTTAAAAGCGCTCAATAGAGGGGAAGGAGCACTTCCCTGAACCTGCAGCTGAACCCTACAGCCAGAATGTGGTTGGCTGCCTTTGCTGCAGGGGCATGCTAATAACTCATGTTTGACCTGTTGTCCCCTAGGAACCCCTGGTTCTTTTCACAAAGCCATAGAAATGCAGTTATGTATGTTGATATGAGCTGTGTCACATCTTTTTCTCTAAGGACTTGTTTAATTTACAAGCAAAGGCATAGTCAAAGGAACAGAGATACACACGGAAAGGAGTATTATCTTCCAGATGTTAATCTTAATAGCACACTGCAAATACTGGAGAAGAAATATGACTGATTAACAAAAGATATGCAGGAAATAGATGTTTTAAATTATGAAGAATTGATAGTAAAACAATTTTAGACTATCAGCTTGTAGATGGCATTGGTAGTTTCACAAGGAAAAGAGAAAATGCTAAGTCAGTATTATTGTGTGTTAAGACAGAACTAGCCTATTTTGRTTAAATAAAGGCTATGTGTTCTGAGCAATGTTTCAAAAAAAAAAATTTCTGCTCTTTTTCTGGGTTAGCTTTAATTTGAAATAGCTCACGTTGGTGCAAAATCTTTTGCAAGCTACACCTCAGATTAATACACTGAGACAGTGTTTAGTAATATTTCTCTGATGGTCACAGTGGTTTATCTTAAGAGGAGGAACATTTCGTTTTGAATTTTTCATCAGAAAAAGGGAAAAAAAAAAAAAAAAAGAGGCAGTCATGGGTCCCAGGCTGCAGTGTTTTTTTAAAGGCTGTACATGAAAGTCTTTCAAGCCTAGGCTCAGTAGCTTCACTTAAGGTTTTGCCAGTATCCAGTCCTACTTGAAAAATCACCTCTCCACAAGTACTCCAAACAAATTCCAGGCTACCGAAAGCTAAAGAGTTTACAGTGAGGTCAGCAGCAGTACTGACTTCAGCAGACTTGAGATTTTACAGGGATTTAGGTGGTGCCTACATTCTGTGATGCCATTTGTATTCTGGCAAATAAAATCCCTTATAAAAAATTCTGTCGTAGCTACACTGTTTCTCCATAGCTGTTTTTCATGCTATTAGCAAAATATGTCCTGATTTAAGTTAACCTTCCAAAATAATATACATCTTCATTCTAAACCGCCCTACACCTGAGGTCACACATCAAAATCTGTCCCATCCTGCTCTTGGACGTTCAGGTCCATGGAGGAGATTCAGTGGCTCTGTACAGAGTCATTCCTATCCTGGATGTGACTGCATCAGAGAAAGTGCTGTTGTGCTATGTAATTTCCCTAGTCATTCTGGAGACGGTTAAGCAAAGAGGAGACTTCAATAAATGGGAAAGTAAATAACATCGTTAAGGCTTCAGTGCTCAGAATACAACTTTGTGAATTCTCACAGTGCTCTATTTTCCTTCTACATTACACAGACCAAAAATAATGGGAGAAGGAGCCAGAAGAAATACATTCCCAGTCTTCCAGCCAACTTCCTGGTATCTACTAATCTCCTCTGCTCACTATTCAAGTTCAGAATGAGTATCAGATCCATTCTGGCCATCGGATGGTCTGAGTAACATCATCTTCAAACCCTGTTGGCAGCACAAACAAATACCTTTGGTCTTTTACCTGCATGGGAGAATAGGTATTGCCATACTCTTTCTTGCACCAAACCTCTCTTTGACTTCATTTATAAATAACAATTTTCACATCTAACAAATACAGTAGGAGGTGATTTTTTTTGTGGCCAAGTGATACAGACACAGTGCCAAGAGAAATGAATCCTAGGAGAATAGACAGGAGATGATTCTTGAGCAGCCAAGAGTAAGAATACTGCTCAGAAGAAAGAAATTGTGAAATATATTCAAAGAAAATGTAATTCTGATCATACTGTTAGTTCTACTCTTTGACTGGGATGGGAGAAGGGAGGGACATACAGCATTATTTTTCTTTAGAAGTTTGTGTGAATCCTCACTAGATCCTAGAAGTCAGTGGAAAGCTCTACATTTCCCTCCTCCTAGTTAAATTAAGCCCTTAAGAGGGTCCAACCAGTTTTCATCCTGCTTTAGGACTGATCAAAAATAAATGCAGATATAAAATCTTTGCTTTAAAAAGTGAAACATACTTGTAAATATGAAGGTATCAGTCTTCCTGATGGTTTTACTGTTACAAAACCAAGTCCAGTTTGCATTATCTTTTAGGGACTTCCATGTTGTTATAAAACTGTGAATAGCTATCATTGAATTTTTCAAAACGTTGTTCACAACTAAATGCTTCTTCCAGAGAATATCAGAAGCCCTATTTCATAATTTTTAATGCATTTCAAAGTTCCTTATACCATTCTCTGTTTCCTCTAGAAACACCAATTTTGAAGACTGAACACACTTTTCCTTTGCAAATTTATTTAATTGAGCTAGGCTTGCAATCTTTTCTCTGTATATGTCTTAAAACTACTGTGATAGAGACACTACTAGTATCTGTATTTCAATGCCACTTAGCTGTTACATTTGCTTTAGTTCTTACTGTGATAGGGGAGCTGCTTTGGTCCGTGAAGCTTCAGGAACCATCTGGCTACACTGTGAAATAGGAAAGTATTTCCTTATCAAGTCTAAGGATGGATAGATGACATAACATGAGTTAGTCTGTGGCTTATTTTATCGTTGAAACACCCTTCTGGTGGAATTCTAAAAAATCCTTTCCAGATACATGGCAGATAATATTCCTCAGCCAGTTTTTTTTTATGCCATATGATAGCAGGTTTGAATCATAGTTTCCAAATTATGTAAAGCATAAAACTAGTAGTTCATGCTATATTCATTACTAAAACGATGTCAGAAATAAAGTTTCAGAAAAGAAGTACAAAACAAGAAAGCTGTGAATTTTTTTTCTGAAGCTCTATGAGATACTGAGGCCTAGAATGTTCTTTGCTCTGTGTGTCAGCATAAACACTTTCAAACCCTCTCTTTCCTTCTGCTCTCACCTCCATATTCTGGTCTTGAGCCAAAGATAAGATCATATTTCTCTTTTTTAGGCTGTGTAGTAATTGAAGAGTTGACTTATCACCAGGCTGTTCAGAAACCTATGCTTTATAGCATGTGGATACAAAAAGTGCATATTGGTTAATTTGCAAGAATACTTTATTAATAGTGTATTTTCTTCTACATCTGGTCAGTCTTTTTTCTATGATTTGCTTGCTTTCCAGTTTCCAAGTTATCTTCAGTTTTTGGCTCTCATTTCTGGAAGCTCTGAAGCACGTTCATAACATAAACCACATGAGCATTCCTGCTGCTTCCTGAATCAGGACCTCGGTGATAGCTAGTACATATGTACAGATTGCTGGGCAGAGAGATAGACTCTCAATTGCCATCTTTCAGCACTTAATCAGTGGGACTCTGAATAGTTGCAACCAGTGAGAACAGATGTAGAAGTGTGACCCGTCTTGTGATAGAGAAGTCTGACAGCAAACACTTTCGTTTACCTCACTACAGCAGCGTTGTAAGTGAAATTTACTCAGAGGTGAAAATTGCCAGTACAAAGAGTTTTGCATTGCTGCTTCTTACTTCAAAAGTATTGTGAGACTAGTTGGATTTTTTTAAACATTGGTGACTCTATAGCTCCTTTTCAGAAATAAACCCTCCCCAGGGCAAATAAGGGAATTTTCTTCTAAGAAACCACTACCACTGGTTATTATTATAAGAAAAAACAAAGAACAAAAAGAAAAAAAAAAGTCTTCTGGATGAAATGGAACAGATTCATGAAGTACATATAAAAAGCTGATATAATTGCATATATTTCTCTTTTATAGGGCCTTCCTGGCAAAGATGGACCCACAGGCCCACAAGGACCTCCTGGCCCAATGGTGAGTATTGCCCATGAAATTCGTTACTGTAAAAGTCAGCAGGATTTTGGGGGATTGTAGGTCACTGTTGTCTAGGCTTCAGTGGATAGACCAAGGCCAAGGGTTCTCCTTGGAAGTTAAAATTCTCACGACACATGGGGTTGGCAGAGAGCTGCTTGTCCAGTGTCATTTCTTTTCACTCTTAGTTCAAGAAAAATGTCTCCCATGGGAAGGGGAGACAGTTGTTCCATCAATAGATTGATAGCTTGTTTTTAGTCAAGTAACTGCACTATATAAAAGCAATTAGTGCTCTTAACATTTGAAACAAGACTTTCTTTTTGTAAGAAATTCCAATTAGGATTGTTAGTTGAAGTGAACCGTCAAGTTTTGCTTGGTCTGGAGGCTGGAGGCGAGTGCAAGTATTCAAATGCTCTCATAGAGTAGGAAGACAGCAGAGGCTGCATTTGGCCTTCAAAGCAAGATGTACGTTGCCTGCAGAATCAGTCTCATCTTTCTCAGCTGGGGCAGCTAGGCAAAGTTAATGCCTTCTTGATAAATTCAAGACGTTAGGTGAAACTGCTGATGGTATTGAATATTCTCCAAGTAATCCTGTTCTTCTTACAAAGAATGTTCTGAGTCATCCCCCCTGAACATGGTAGTAATGTCACAGGATTTAGTCTTGCGGTTCAACAATCTGTGCCTGTTTCAGAAAGCAAGCAACACAAGTCCATTTTTTTCGAGTGCTTTTCTCAGAGCTGTGCTTTCGGTGCTCTTTTTTCTGCAACATGTACTACTTAGTCCTCTCTCCCAGAATCTCCAGTCTTTGACTTGCAGAACTATCTGTGTACTGTCTGCTTTGTGAACTTCCTCTCCATCACACAGTTATTTCTCCCATCAGAATTCATGGATGTTGATTGTCATCACCACTAAGTATTTTCTTTCTCTTTTTCCATGTAGGGCATACCTGGTGCTCCAGGTGTTCCAGGTGTTACTGGAAGCCAGGGGCCACAAGGGGATGTTGGAGCTCCAGTGAGTAAAATTAATTAATATTGCTATATTTGCTGTTGTGGATTAATTGGTTTCTGATCCTGGCTTCACTGTTTTACAGAACTCCTCAATATTTATAGCTTATGATCTGTTTGCAGTTAGTGGCTAAGCGAAACATCATATTGGTCTTTTTTGTTCATTCTTCATAATTAAATTTATTTGTTGATTTTACATACAATGTTTGGAACATAGGGATTAGAGAGTCAAAACACAAGATTAAAACACAGAAGTTAAAAGCATAACAGTATGTGAATCTGCAGTCTGTGTGTAATTACTTTCTCCTTTTTTTCCTTTGCACTTCAAGAAACTCTCAGGAAATTAAAGTATGCCATTTATTAACGTGAATAGTTCCAAATACTATTCTGATTTTCAAACTGTGAAAATATTACATGAATAAAAAACTGGCTTTCATGATTACTCTGGGTTTACATCAGGGCAACTGAATAATGATCAGGGCTTTTTCTAGAATGTTATTATAAATTTGACCATCAGTTTCATTGAGTGGAAAATTACACCCTCTGTACCGAAAATAAGTATTAGGAACCTCTAATGCTAAGTTTGTCTTTCAGATATTATTTTCTTTATTATAAAAAAAAAAAAAAAAAAAAAAAAAAAAAAAAAAAAGAAATATTTTCATTGAATTATTTTTGTAGTTTCTAGGTGGGGATTGAAATCTTGCTTAGAAAAAAAAAAAAAAAACAAACACCAAACAGTTTAACTAGAAGAAAGGAATACAACTATAAAATGAGTGTGTAAATTACGTAAAAGAGAAGCTTTACAGTGGACCTCTTTTTCTCTGTAACAGTTCAGATAATATTGTGTACTCACATTTTAACCTTTGACCACTTGGTTAATTATAATGCCTGCTCAATTTTTTTCCAGTGAATGTTCTATTTAATTTTTAAAGGCATCAGAATGTGACAGTGTGTACTTCTGACTTGATTTATAGAATAGAATTTTTTTTTTTTTTTTTCAAAATCCAGTTTGCTTTGGAGATTTAGTCCAATGCAAGCATTTTTATTTGGTTAAGTGGAAATGAAATGACTGATAATATATAAGCAAAGATAATAACCTAATGCCCTGCATAGTTTCTAAGTGTAATCATGAAATCTGCTAAGGAGATTTGATGAGCTATGGAACTTATTACTATCAATGTATAACATGCTGACTATCCAGTTCCTGTCCAAACACATGTTTCAGATATTGAACTAGATTTCCTAGAGTGTAGATATTCCTGTGAGTCATGTAAGACCTTTGCTGTGAATGTTTAGACTCTAGTAGTTCTGAAAAAACAGCTAGCTAGGTGGATAACAAATCRTTGAGTTTCAATAACTGTCTTTCCCAAAAGGTAGAGTAATAGAAAAGAGGCCTAGAAATAATCTTGCAGTCTTTGTAGGAGTTTCTTCTTTCCCAGGATAGAATAAGCTGTGCTTTAACCATGCATCAGTCAGCTGGTTATCTCTTCATGCAGACCTTTCCTCACTTCAGGAGTGCCTGAGAGATGTCTAGCCTACCCCAAAAACTTCCATTTGCCCTAGACAACTTGTTCCAATCCATAATGATCCTTACCATCATTACAGTATTACATTATCTTTAATGTCATACTTCATTTTCTGTGCAGTTTAATCCCGTTGCTGACTCTGTTTATAGTGGATGCAGAGCCTCAGTGCAGCAAAGGCTACAAATTTCAGACTGATATTTTGTCTCCCATCAGCCTTCTCTTCCTTATACTCAGTGATGATTAGACCCATTTCAGCCATGTGAACTGCATCATCTGGTGGCCTGCCCTTGCTGACATTTTAAACAAGATTTGTCAGTATGTGACAAACCCCCGAGAAAGTCATTGTTGCCATGTGATTGCCAAAGGTGAACATTTTGTTGAGTACTGAAATGGAAAACGTATATTCATTATTGTCATATAGTCTCCTGAAACCATGTTCCTTATTTGTTTTTTCTCCTTTTACTGTGATGCTGCAAGGGAGACGTTTAGGTGTTAAAAATTTTGAGCAAGGACAAAATGAGAATTCATTTTGTATTGAATCTTTTCATAGGGTCCTCCTGGAGCTAAGGGTGAAAGGGGTGAGCGGGTAAGTCTATGTTCACTTTAGCCACCATTTTTTTTCCTGTCTGGCCTTCTGTCTCATAAAAAGCTTTCTCCGACAATTTATGTTTCTCTGTGTTTACAGGCACAATAATTTTCTCTGTGCAATCAGGGAAACTTTCCTTCTTTTCCAGACATTGTCTTATATACAGCTACAGTAATGTTTTGAATGTGGGAAGTATGTGGCATTAAGCATGTCCCCAAATCTCTCATTAGGGTTATCTTCTCCGACCTCTGTTTGCTGGCTAAAAACAGTAATGGGAACCAGGGAAATCCCAAAACTTTTTTGGCTTTTTTTTCTCATCTGTGAGGATATAATCTCTCAGGGATAATAAATGTCTTTCATTGCTCTAAGTGTTTTCAAGACAGAAATGATGCAAAAATTGTGTTATGACACTGCTGCTGTTGTTATCCAGGGTGATCTCCAGTCCCAAGCAATGGTGCGTGCTGTTGCTCGGCAAGTGTGTGAACAACTCATCCAGGGTAAGTATGTCGATAGTTCATATGCTTCTATCTCTAGAATGGATCTTTTCCTGCCACAATTACTTACAAATACGATGTCTTTCAGAGCATCCAAGGGGATATGTTCCTTTTAGGCTAGACAGTCAGGATTTGTGTTCTGACTTTATGTTCAAATGGATTTATGTCCAATTAGAGCTGATTAGCATCAGACATCTAAAAAAAAATGCCTGAATTGTCTCCAATCTATTATAGTATACAGAAGCTTCTGCTGTAACAATTTTAAATTTTTATTGACATAAAATACAAAAAAAAAACCAAAAATCAAAGCAAGGAAATAAAATTCTACACAATAGTTCTTCCCCTTTTCTGTGTACTCCCTAAACCACTGTTTCTCCACCAATAAGCGCACAACTTCATAATTATTAAAGCACAACAGACCACAGCCTTGAGGACCTGCCAGTGCTCTGTTCAAACTTAGCTGAACCAGATTCTCCACTGCAACTTGAAAATACGGACATTTTTTTCCTGACAGGTCATATGGCAAGATATAACTCAATTCTGAACCAGATTCCAAGCCAGTCTGTCTCAACACGAACCATCGCAGGGCCTCCTGGTGAGCCAGGTCGGCCAGGGGCTCCAGGGCCACAGGGTGAACAAGGATCACCGGGCATGCAAGGGTTTCCAGGAAGTCCTGGTCAACCAGGAAGACCAGGAGAAAGAGGTAGGCTTCGTACTCCGCATACAAAAGAATATACCTCCCTTTCCTGATACATTCTGATGGCTTTTGTCTCCTATCTAAATGTGAGAACAACAGTTTTCTCACTAGTTGATTGGTGAGCTCAACACAGACCATAATGAAAGCTCTGGAGACTCTCAGTCATGAAGGTAATGCAGGCTTTGCCAGATGTGGTTTGGCAGGATCAAACAGAGATTAAATGCCTAAAATGCTGAAGATTGGTGGCATCTAATTGGGCACATCACATCACATCATGCTTTCATCTTAGTAGGACTCTGAAGTAAGCTGGAGCTGTAAATGTATAAGCAAAGGAGCTTTTGGAAAAGGCAGCTGCAAAACTGATAGATTTGTGTTGGGGAAAGATTGAGCTTTTCTGCTAAACTTGAGATGTGTCAGTCTCAAGATTTCTAAGTTTTGATAGTCTGAAAGGAGCAGGGTTGATTAAGAAGAGGGGAAAAAAATCCTAGTTTATGAGGGGTTGAGAGGATCAAGGAGATAAAATGGTGAGGTCAGAGAGAAGTAATACAATTAACTGTTCATTTACAGTAATTCTCCTGTGTATTCTTATGTGTATGCTAGATCCCTTT
The DNA here is from genome assembly GCA_035582835.1 of Phoebastria nigripes. NCBI lineage: Eukaryota > Metazoa > Chordata > Aves > Procellariiformes > Diomedeidae > Phoebastria > Phoebastria nigripes. Next base: position 487,250 of record JAYKAV010003221.1, on the reverse strand, counting down.
CTCCTTTCCTCCTCCAGCATTGTCTAATAAAGAAACAAGCTCCATGTTTTGATTTAGTCTCTCTCTGTGCAACCCTGGCAATCTTTGGTGTACCCAAGTAGCGCTAACAGAGGTAGTACTGAGTGGATCTATGGTTGTGAAAGTGCTTTGAAGACCATCACATGAGGAAGTGACCAAAAACCCAAGACAAATGTGATATTCAAGAGCGATGAATTGGTCTTGCTGTTACAAAATCTAAAATGGGATTTTAAAAATGAAGGCTGGTTCAGTTCAAGAGCTTAATAGTTCCAGTTCACAGTAGCCATGATGACCAGAGTTAAAGCATTGTTTTGAAAAGAAAGTCTTTGAGTGAACCTGTGAGTCTGTGGGTCCTTTCTTCCCCTCAAGACTGTAATTCTAATTGCCTTCTTGAAAAAAGAGGCAAGGTTTAGGGTACTAGCTTCTCAGTCATGCTGCTGCCTGCTCCAGCTGAGCAAAGACCAGACACTGTCCAGAAAAACGGAGGAATGAGGGGGTGGGAGGCAAGTAGGAAAGAAAATTGGAAGAGACAGCAAGTGAGGAACTGACTTTAAAAGTGGTGACCCAGAGAGACTGAATGCAGATTTCAGGGTAGTTGCTTAAAATACTAGTGTATTTTAAATGGCTTCTCAGGCCGGTACTGTTTAAGTACRCAGAATATTTTGCCGGTGCTTCAGGAATGGAGGAACCAAAATACCAGGCTAGAAAAAGGGAAACCTGTCCAGCATTTAGCATGTATTTTCCATTGTATCTGTTGTGCTGAGGCCCAACCCGCATGTTGTACTACTATGAAATCACAGAGTGATTAGATAAAGTCATTTAAATGAAACATGATGTGGGTTAACCCATTGCTGGTAATATTAATATCTGGGAAACAGCATTGCTAATAGAGTGAGTACAGAAAGGGTAAAAGCACATTAAAAAAGAATATTATTATTTTTCTGTCTCCACAGATAACTGATGTTAGAAGGGACTGATTTTGGCAGGTAGTGCTTGTGGGGAGTTTCATACTTGGTAGGGGGCAAGCACTTATCAAGCATACTTCAAGAACTATAATCAGTCAGCCAAGGCTCTCTGCAGATTTTCATAAGATGTGATGCCAAATGTTGGGGGTGTTTTACAGTATTTATAGCTTAAAATGAGATTGTTTTAAGAAAAAAGAATCTATGTGTAAACTTAAAGACAAAATAATTGACTTTATTTGAGTGAAAATGGTTTTTAGCACATTCACATAACTGGAGCCTTGCACAGAACCTGGAAGGAAGAGGAAGGAGCTCATTCAGAACCTAGGAAAAAATATAAAAGAATTTATTAGTGCTTGAGCATTTAATTTCTTCAGAAGCAACTCAAATTTTAGATTGATAGTGTGCCTGATGTAGGTAGCAGTTTATTTAACAGAAAGATACCTTTTGAGTTGTACAGACCCTTGGGATATTTCAGAATCCATTTCTAAGGAATTGCTCTTAAGCTAACCCCAAAATGCAGCAGTGAAGAGTAAGAATTATTTTTATCAGCTTCATGCTTGTGGAGATTAATTGGAAGTTTCTTGTGCATTCCCAGTTCTCACTTGATTCCTAACTACATATCATACAGTGAAGTAGCAGACTAAAATTCCTCTGCTTCTGAGTGGAAGGGTTTTTAGTTTTCAGTGAATACAGAGAGGAGGGTAAATGGACTCAGACCCCATCCCTTGCTGTGTTCTGAAGCATTGTATTTAACTTGTTCAGCAAGTCACAATGTATAGTCCTGTCCTGAAGATCTCCAGCCAGCCACTTGGAAGTCTTTATGAACAGTGTGTTTCTTTTCGCTGATGTCATCAGCATTTTGGTTGTATATGAAGTCAATTTAATGTTCAAAACCAGTGCCAGATTAGCAACTCTGAAAAGTCAGCCTCCACCTTTAAGTACAGGAAATACACTGGAACAGTGACAGCAGTGTCCATAGAGCGTACTAAAAAGTAATAGATAGTAGAAGGGAAAAAAAGACCGGTTTGTTTATTTAGTAGTGTTGCTTTTTTCCCCTCAGAGTTCAAACTATTGGGATTGCTGCAAGAACCTGTTACCAGCTCTGAGCTGAGTGGCAAGGTGCTGGCGGAGTGGGAAGAGAAAAGGTGGGGGGAGGCTAGACATTTCCTCCTGCTCACCTCTCTTGCCCCCCACCCATTCAATCCCAGCCTGTGAGAAGGGGGAACTTCTGAAAGCAGCGTGTGGAACTGGTTAGAAATCATGCACCAAAGAGAGCTTTACTGGAAAATGTCAGCAGTGAGAGATCTTGAGATCGGTGAACTTCCCTGCTAACTTGCCTGGCCAATAACATCTTTTCCCTTGTTTACCTTGTCACTCTGCCAAGTGTTAATCAGATGTTTTGGAAGGAGGCTTGGATTGAGAGAGTGTCTTGGAATTTTGTTAGAAACCTCCACTTGAACTTCTAGGTCCAGGGTGTCCCATTCCTGGATGTATTCTCTCACTAGTAACACACTGAGCTGGTCCTTCCAAGAAAGACCACCTCAGTGAGAAAGGATGAGTCATTCTCTTGACAGATTCAGTCCTCAGTGTCTGTTGCCAGCTGAGATCTATTTTTTCATGTGTAGACATAAGTGAATAGATTAGGATCACACTAAGACATTTGTTATTTAGTTTCCCCAGTTGATTATTGTTTTAGCCATACGCTGTGGGGTCTTATCTGTTGTATTTTCCTAATGATGTGAAAAGAAACATCTCTGGCAATCTCAATATTTGTTAGCAATATTAACATTTTATTGGTGCCCCAACAGGCCATTTGAATTGGACCAGTGATTTAAAGATTAAGGAGGCCACGCTGTGTAATCAGTCCCCTATAGTACATAATCTCAGATAAATTACTAGAATTTTGCTTTCTTACATATTTGCATAAATATAGGAGTTTGGAAAAAAACAAACCCAAACACTAATTATTCACAGCACTCATCTCTATTTTTATTTTAACTAGTGCACAGCACTGGTTTCTATTTTTATTTCAGCTAGTTCGAACATATTTTGTTTTGATTTTATGTTTATGAACTGGGACTTAAATAACTAGTGTCTGGCTTCTGAGTGCTCAGGAAGTAGCTAGACTTCTGCAAAATAATATAGAAAAGCAAGGATTCAGTGTGGTTTTTTTCTTTTTTCAGTTATTTTTATAGTACATGGGTAGTTTTCTCAACTTTGAGGAAAATGTAAAAGCTGTAGTAAAAATTATGCTGAGGCACTGCTAGCTTTCAGATGCTGTGAAAATGCCGTTGTTCTTCTACTGCTGGGTGGACTTCTGCTCATATGATGTGTCCTGAAGTGATGCACAAAACTTATGGCTACTCACTCCATCCCATTATGATTAAAATATAATAAATACCTAAGCTGTCACTGGGAAAGTCACTATTCTCAAGTACAGCTTCATCCATGTTTGCTTTCTGGCTTCATATGGAAGAGTTAGTTAAACATGTGTTATCAAAAGCCACATGTTTACAGCTCTGATGGCAAAATTCCAATGGAATTAAAGGAACTTTTGCCAGTTGAGTCAATTAAATATTTTTATTTCCAATTTTAGCTTCATCTGGATTAAAAAAAAAAAAAAATCACCCTGTGTTGTTATACATTATGGTTACAACTGAACATCTTTGAAAGAGGACATTTTTGGTAGCAGTTTAATTTTTCTTAATTGCAATATGCAGTTCTCCTCAAAGGACAGTATTCTCTTAAAGACAAAAATAGATAAATAATACCTAAGATTTCCTTTGGTGCAGAAACCATGGACATTTAATTTTCTTTGCTAGAGAATGTGTTCATGATCTTGGTTTTGTTTTTAATAACTGATCCTATCAGAGGTATCTTTAGCAGAGCATTGGAAAGAATTGATTTCAGTTGCTTGTGATCTCCGTGGGGCTGAACTGAAGCCATTGCTTATTTTGGATGGGGACAAGGCATAAAAAAGTGGTTAGCGTGAAGGGGGAAAGACAGATTGATGGTATTGCTGAAGTATGTCCAGAGCACAAATATGAAAACAGTTACTAGAATTTGAAGCTACTCTAATGCAAATGACAAATTTTGATACACACTTTTATCCCTGAGAGTGATTAACCATTGCAGTAACTTACATGGAGAGTGATGTCTTGTCTGGTTGACTTTCTGTAAGCTATGCTCTAATGAAATGCAAATATGACCTTGATAGAAAGCTAAATGGGTGAATTTTGAATGTTCTGTCATTTATAGGGGGGAGCCGTTAACTGTGACCAAGAGCTCTGTGAATCTGTTAATGTACTCTCATTAAAGAGCTTTGGTGGAAAGTCCATTACGGAAGCCCACGGAGTGCTTGATTTTAACTCATGTGAGTTTTGCCTTAGGAGTAGGGTATTCTTGCTTCAGTGTTTATGTTCTCTTTCACTTGGGTAAATGTTACTGGAAATTAGACTAAAAGAAACCTGAAGGAGACTTGTATCCTGGCCTTCAGTATGTTTGCTTTAGGAACTTGATATCCATGTGATTTCAAAGGTTTGCCCTGCGCAAGAGCTTCATAACTTGTTCCAGAATGAACATTTGATTCTTAGCCTGAGTAGATTTGTTCCATATTTATCATTCCTTACTGCAGTTTATTCTGTGAACATCACGTATGGGTGTGTGTTCTTGTGTGTGTAAAGGATAATAACTGAGTGCATGGAAGGCTGTGATTTGAAAACATTGTGGCAATTGTCTTTGAAGTCACCATGTTACGTTATTGTACAGTAGGATAAGCAGTGGTCCTTGTACTAAACATCTGTGTAGATTCCAAATGGTTATCATGGGCCAGTCTTCTTACGATCAAAGCAATCCACAGACTTTGCCTTTTGCAAATGGCAAGCATTTCCTTACAGGGCATGTATAACAGACAGTTTAGATGAGTTTACCTTGTTAAAAGGCCTGCAGCAGTAGTAGTGAATTGCAACAGAGGAGTCTCTCCATATGTTTGAAGCAAGCCAGGGCTAAGCAAATTTTAGGTATCTGGAAACTGCATTTGGAATGCAGGACAAGAGGTTTCCCTGAGAAATTTGTCTTTAAAATAGGTGGAATTCAGTTGTTGATCACAGATGACATGGGTTTTTGGCAGGTTCCCCCAGGAACATAAATGTAGGTTAGAGCATATATCTGCCACCTAGGACTGCTTCCTATATACACTGTGCAATGCAATCATTCATCAAAGGTTCTGGATAGCACTTCCGACTGAAACTGCAATCTCTGCTAACCAAATGCTGGATTGCAAACAAGAGGTTCATACTGGACTTGGAAGACAGTCTCTGAGAGCAGGAATCCCACGTATTACATTGCTAAGAATCCCAGAAGAAAAGATGTTAGCAAATTTCAAGATGCTGGAGTAATTTAAACACTTAAGACCCATTGACCTTCAGTGAGATTTAGGAGCTAGTGCTACCAAAGGCTATGGATATAAAATTCCTGACACTTACCTTTTGGACGTCTTATAATCTGAAAGTCTAAAACAGTCTGAACAAGATCAGTAGGTACCTCGTACAACCATGAGGTAAGGTAGGTGTACTGCAGTATGTTAGTATACAGCAGTCAGACACAAATTTGCTCTGCTGTTGTTCTGAGATCGCCAAAGGGGTTGTATTAACAGTGCTGAGCCCTTCCTTAGCAACAAGGTTGTATTAGCTCAAGGCTACACCTTCATCAGCCTGGTTGCATTGCTTTTACTGATCTTGTAGTTTGGCCAGAGGCTGCTCATTATCTACCTGTAAAAGGCTGGTAGGAACTAATTTAGTTGTAAGAGAAAGCTGTGGTGTACAAGTGTTGCGAATGAGTGGTTTAGGCTGCTTTAAAGAATCACCGTCAAAGGTAYTAGCAGAAAGTGATTTTAATAGAAATCTATAAAAGCGCAACTTAACAGAGTTCGGTGACAAGGTTCACTCTATTACTTACTACACAGATGAAACATATAAAGGAAAATCGAGTCAAAATTGGGCTAGAATGATTTACATAGAGACTGAGGACAGAAATGGTAAGGGAGACCCTCCCATTGAGTCACGAGGTTCATTCACAGTTTTAAGGTGGATCACAAGATTTTTAGTAGCACTTAATCATTAACTAATTTAACATTTACAAAGTAAGTTAGTAGAGTCTACTACAATCATGACAGTGACTTAATTACAGATTAAGCTTGCTATTAGTTCACACACACACAAACAGAAATATATGTAAATGTACAAAAGGCATACCTGTTAAAAATTCCTCTCGAGTTCAGTGAAATATTCACGTCAAATGTCTTGGCATTTCTCAAYGGGCAAAGGGTTGAGCCTCGAGGAGTGTTTCATCCAAGGAGTGTTTCAGCCCAGGTCCCGTGGCAGTCGGCAATGCTCCTCCGAATATCGCAAACTTGAGAGTTCGTGAGCTCTGAGAGGCGTCCCGCTCAGAGGGAGGTGCTGGGCACAGCCTGCTGCAGTCCAGGAGAGCTCAAAGGGTCTCACTTAGGACCACCATTTATAGGTTCGCAAGATGATTGGCTTTAGTCATCTGTAGATTTCCATCCTGGCCACAGTCCAAGGTGGTAGTTACTAAAATTCTCAAGGTTTCAGTGTTGTTCCACTTGAGCTACGACTCAGATAAAGGTATCAGGGGATGACACCTGGGCCAGGCAGTAGGAGTACGTTCCCAGCCTCAGCTATGCAGAGTTTCTGATATGGTCAAGGAGCGCTCAACCGCCAGACTCAGTACACCAAGGCCAAGGTTTTACAAGAATTTCTGAGATCAACAAGCGGCTCAGATCAACAAGCGGCCGAGGTGAGGGGGGGAATGCACCACCACAACAAGCAAGATAGAAAATAGGAAGATTAGATGTGAAGGAGGCTTGATAGAAGAGATGGCGGTGCTAGTTCCTCTCCAGCTTTTGTCCCGTGGCTAAATGGTTAGAGCATAATTTCAGGAAATTTGAAGCTACATTCCTTTCCTACCTACTACTGCTACTGGGAGAAGGTCTTGTGGTCCAGTTTGAATATATTCCTCTGTGTTTTGGATATTAGATCTTGGAATAAGGTCTGAAACAAGGCCTCCCTCTCCCTGGTAAGTTTTTGAGCAGTTAAGCTAGAGAGCCATTCTTAATCTTTTTGGCCTAATACATCCTGAGGTGGTAGTCAGAACCATTGAGTAGGGGAGAACATACAGTCATGTATCCAAGCCACGAACATCCAAGGTTTCTGGATTTCAGCTATATGCCATCATCTAAAAATCTGCAGAGCCCGCCTGTGGGATGGGTCTCAGCATAGGAGAGATGGGTCTCAGCATGGCAGAGCCACTTTGTGCTGCTGTCTGCACTGTGGAGTGACCTCTGGACTTCTCCAGCGGGCTCAAATACGCTGGGAAATGGAAAGGCGCTAGAGAAGGGGAGAGGAGACCCCTGAAACCCTGCTAGCCTCTTACCCAGACTAGGGCTCGTAAAAACTAGTGGGGTCATGACACTGATCTCATTTAAATATTTCAGTGTGCATGTGTTTACCTATTTCTCTAGACAGGTAGACAGAGAGGTAAAATGTGTGCCCTGGTGAGTCAGCTCTGGGAGCTGTTCCTAGAGGGTTACATTAGTGGCATGCCTCCCTTCAGCATTTCTTCTTTATTTAATTGTGACCACCTTAGCACTCTGGCTTCTGTAACCTGTCCTAAATGCCTAGCTCTCTTCAGGTACTCTAGAGTGAGTGTAGGCGCTTAACTGAGTTGTGCGCATCGGACTAGGCTTCATTCCGCTGCCAAGCCTAAATGCCCTTTGAAAAGCTGGCTGTGTGGCAGCTCTGTAGGTTTTGAGACTTGTGGTTACAGATTGTTTTGAGAATTTTACCTAAGATTTTAAACAGTGGAGGAGGTACTCACTGTGCCTTGAGTGTCATAGTAAGCACAGGTGAAAGTATTAAACCAGCAAAGGAGAACCCAGCCCATGGTCGCAAGAATTGCAGGTCCTTGAATATCGCTGTGAAGCATCCCTGGAAGTCAGTGTGAAGCGCCAGTCCTGGGATAAGAAGCTATGCAATCAGAAATTTGGCTACTGAGCATGATACAAGCAAGAATTTGCCAATAAGCTTGGCAGGCGATTCAGGAAATGAAGAATTATGGTGTTTGTATTGGGTCTAGCTGGGATGGAGATAACTTCAGAGGCAGGAGTTAGAGTCTCCAGGTCAGAGCACATTCTGGGGTACATCCTGGCACTTGTGTTCCTACACTGGTCAAAGGAACATTTGGTAACACTTCTAATGTACTGACATAGATAGGGAGTAATGTTAGACTCAGAAGAAACTGGTGCAGCATTGCACTCATCAAATGACTAAACAGTCAGGACAACCAAACACAAAGATTTCATTTTTAGAAATAGTTTTATAAATATTTTGTTATCCATAAATTCAGGGATGAGGTGTATAAAATCTTGCTCTGTCTTGCCCAATATCCTCGAGAAGCAGGAGGGAGATACCTGCTATTTGCAAAATAATGGTGTAAACATCACCCAGATTATCACACCTGCCCTCTTTTGCCACTTCCTGCTGATTTAGTTTGGCCATGGTATTTCTTCTCTTGGTGGCCAAGTCCCTCCTGTAAAATACAGTTTTACTAGAGACACTTGGAAAGCTTTGGAGACCCCCTAATGGAAAATGCTGTGAGAAGTGGTTATGGTTGTATAATTTCCCTATGATAAAATAACTGGTCACCAAAAGACATGGTTTTTTAACTCAACAACGAAATTGTGCAACCAAAGGAAATAAAAGGTACAAAATGGAAACGGGAAATACTTAAACTATGCCGGAACAGTGGCAAAAAGCCTTGTAGAGGTAAGACAAAGAGCTCATCATGCTTTGGTTAAAAACGATGTGCTCAGTACGGAGTTACTGATTGCAGTGGTGTGGCCTGTGTTTTCCAGGTGATTGGGCTACATGATATATTGCCCTGGAAGCCACCTGTTCTCTGAAAGACCTAGAACTCCTCAGCAAATACCGAATCCCCTGTAATTCAGTAGACTCTTATTTTGTAAACTCAGTGTGAGCAATTCTTTGTCAGTGATGCATTTTAATTACTTTTTTTTTTTCCCCCCCACAGTTAAGGATTTGCTCTTACTTATTTGCTTCCATCAGAAATTAGCTTAGGGGGGGAAAAAAAAAAAAAAATCTTCTGTGGCTCCTTGCAAAAAGGAGGTGTCCTTCAGATGTTTTTCCCTAAGAGGTAATAGTTACCTGAGCAGAAGGGAAGGAAGGAGGCCAGTCAGTTGAAATTGTAGATACTGCCCCATCAAGGGCAGCAGCTGTTTTCTTTCTACTTTGTTTTTATGAAGGTGCTCTATATTGGCTTTGATTCTGAAAGTGTGGAAGCTGTGAAGCAGGGAGAGCAATTACCAGTGCTGGGACGTCTGGAAAATGGCGGGGAAAGTCACACCAACCAGCCTGGATTTGGTGTCTTTGAACCATCCAAATCAAACACAGACTTTATGAGAGTTTCCAAGTCACCGGTGGAAACTCAGGGTCTGGAATTTGTAGTTTTGACACCTACTTTAGTTCGACACCGCTCATTGTGATCACTGCATATAGACAGTGTTTTTATAGGATGCCATAGTGGTAGTGCAGAAGGAGATGGAAAGCTGGAAGAAGGGTAGTGCCTTCTCTGGATTACTAGAACTGTGATCTCCATGGATCAGACCCAACGATAGAAATTTAGGGCCATGGGCAAGTGCAGGAACACAATTCAATGGCTATGCATGTTGGAACATCAGTTTTGTGACTGGGAAACTCTTAGATTGGGCTTTGTTTGGGGAGACAGATTTTGACTGTGCTGAAACTCCTTTCTTGTGTTTTAGCAAGACTCTGCAATAACCCATGATAACTCTCCATTTATGCATAGAACCATCTTATGCTGAACCACTGTTTGGTGGGTCAATGTTTGAAGGAAAATTGGCTGCAGCATTAAAAAATTTGACTTTTCTGGGCCACACAGTAATTTATAGGCAGCTTTGTGAGGCTCTGAGGATTCTTCTGACTTACAATAGTTGTACCTTGGTGTAGTCCAGAGGCAGCTTTCCAGCAGGAAGTGCAGCCTGGAAACTGGCCGATGCCTCTGCATACCACCTCGATGAAACCACCATGGCAGCAGGAATGTTTAAGACCCCAGGAATGCCATGTTTCCCTTGAGAGGCTGTCAGAGAAGGGAGGAAAAAAGAACCAAATAATTCTTTATTTTTACCTCCTTCCTTCTCTGCCATCTGTTTTTAGATGAAAAATAACATATGGAACTATAATCCTGGTTAAATAATAAACACTGCACAGAGTTTTGTTCAAAATGTGACTCTGATGAGTACTATTTCCTTAGGTTTACCAGGCGAGAAAGGAGAAAAAGGCAATCCAGGAGTTGGAACACAAGGACCCCGAGGCCCACCAGGATCTACGGGTAAAGTTGTTATGTTTGGGGCATCTGGATTAGACCACTCTGACCCATGTGCAAGAACTGCATGGCTCTGTCCTCTGCTTCTAAGGCTTAAGCAGCAGAAGAGTCAGTAGTTCAGGCATCTTAACTGTCATAGTGTTCTTACTATGTAATATGACRTTGTGATGTGACATATGATGGTCTGTCATCAGTCACACAAGTATTTTCCTTTTCCCTGTGACAAACTGCTTCTCCAAAACCACCTTTTTTAATGTTTTAAGTATTTTTTTCAGAGATGGGGTCTGGCAAGGAAAAAATTAATCTGGATTAATTGCATTTGTTTTCTCATTGATTCAAGGTTATACCTAACTGTAATTTGACAGAGAAATGTATATTAATTAAGCACGTTAATCACAGGGATTTATATTTAGCTCCTGAAAAAGCAGAGAGGGTGATATCCAGGTCCTGTTGAAACAGGCATAAAATTGCGTTGACTTCGTTAGGATATTCTGGCCATTAGAGCGCCAGTATCAAGGCACAGCATTACCCAGAAGCTGTATTGAGAGGGAGTGGGTGAATGGAGAGCCGTGCAGGCACCCAGGGCTGTCCTCCCCCAAGAAACTGCCTTTCCGAATGTCTGAGGCTTGGTGAAACATTTGCTTTAGTATAAAATTCTGGCTAAAAGCTGTCTCTGGCAAGGAAGACGAAGCAGTGGCCAGAGATGAGGCTCATAGGGAGCGGGTTGTCTCTCTGGCTGCTGCTTTGTCTTCCTTGCCAGAGGAAGGCTGCAGCCTTTCCCTCAGCTTGCCTGGAGGAGTTGGAGCCGGGATGCCTAGCTCCTCCACCCAAGCCGTCTCCTGGAAGTTTGTAGCACGCTCGGTGCCATGTTTTCCAGGCCTGGAAAGGTGGCCTCAACTCCCTGCTTTTATGAAAGATGCTACTYGGATGTTTCATCTCCCCCTTCTACGCAGGACCTCCAGGAGAAAGTCGAACTGGCAGCCCAGGACCACCAGGATCTCCAGGCCCACGAGGTCCCACCGGTCACACGGGACCCCCGGGCTCACAGGGTCCTTCTGGCCCACCAGGGTACTGCGATCCATCCTCCTGCGCTGGTTACGGCATGGGAGGTGAGTAGCCATGAGTCGGGGCGGCTGCCGTTTGCAGAGGCAGGGGTGGCATTTTCTAACAGCCAAAGTAAGATGGAGGCTACTGGTGAACCTTGCGCTAAAAACGTGTAGCTCCCTAAAAATGTGCGTGTCCAGTGCTGCTCTATTTTGTGAGACTGCAGCACGAAGAGAAGGTGACCCCAGTGTAGTGACCAAAGGAAGTCCACCATCTGATCCCGGCCTGTAAGACGGATCCCGCGTAGTGGGTTTTTGTCCTGTATGTGTTTGTGTAGTTGTGCGAGCCTGCTCCATCTCAGCTGAACAGTCTGTGTTCATCCCCACCTCCTAATGTTCGTGACAGCAGAGTTTTTACATTTGTAGTTTTTCAGACGTGTTGCTCAACTTCCTCTTCCGTGTGCCTCTGAATGGCATGAGAGCATGACCCCTACTAAACCCCTAGTAGTGTAACCTGACACAGGGATGCACGTGTCCGTCATTAACCAGTGAAGCAATCTGGAGAAAATGATTCTTTCTACATCTTCTCTGTGTCTTACTTTCCCGTCTCGTTATAGCACGGAGAGGCCATGGGAGGAAGTTATAACACAATTACCAAAAGTTACGTTGCCCAACCTAAAATCGAAATGTATTAGTAAAGCACTAGTTGCTACAAATGTTACACGTAAGGCATATTTGTTTGATGTTGACGGTTTAATCTGCCTGTGAGCCGATTTGTTTGTTTTACTTACCTGAATGTTTTTGTTGTCGTCTCTTCCTATCCTTTTCTCCTCACTTCCCCTCCCCGTTGTTCATTTCCTGTTTTAAGGCCCAATCCCTTACAATGGCTACCAATCCAGAAGGTGAAAGGCTCATTCTGGTTCAGGTCTCATTTGGCTGAAGGTCAGAGATGGATGCTGAACTGCTCTGTGCTTTCCATCAACGATATTGACTACCACTAATGAACTCACTAGCTGCTGTACATGCACTTAGCTTCCTTGCACTGCTAAAAATTATTGCCTGACCCATTTTTGCCTGCTAATCATGTATTCTAGACCATAATTGGAATAAGCGAAAGCAGGCAGATTGTGCAGTGTATAATAAGCACAGTATTACAACTGGACATTTGACAAATTCTGGTGGTGGTTTCCAACTAACTTGGCTGTCTGTTGGTGGGTTTCCAATTGCTCCAGCTTATTAATTTTGTTAAATGTTTTCACTGTTCCTTTATGTGAATAAAAGATGTGTATTTAAAGATTATATATATACTCACACATTATATATAAATATATCTATATATAAAATGTCAATTTCCTAATGAGTGCTTTAATTTTCTACTCCCCTTCTCCTGTGTTAACCGTATGAATACTCTTGGTGGTGGTGGGTTAAGGTGGATACGGTGAGCCAACTGATCAAGACATCCCAGTAGTGCAGTTGCCACATAACTCCTACCAAATCTATGACCCTGAGGACATTTATGATGGTGAGCAACAGCCGTACGTAGTTCACGGGTCCTACCCCTTACCATCCCCATACTCCCAGTCCTCCTATCCATCACCTCATCTTGCTCAACCAGAGTTTACTCCTGTTCAAGAAGAGATGGAAGCCGTTGAACTGAGATCCCCAGGAATTAGTCGCTTCACAAGGAAGATAGCCAAAAGGAGCGTCAAGACTCCGGTACACAAAAGGGCGAATGGAAAAAAACCCTCTCAATGAACCATTTAAAAAAGGGAAACATTTTATGTGCATCTGTGTTTGGCCTTTTGTCCAGGTGCCTAACCTGTCACGGAAGATGTTTACAGGCTCCTATATTAAAGGAGAAAAAAAATGTACACGACCCGTTGACACAACAAATAATGGTACTTATCTTGCATGCCAGAAACTTAGTATGTTAGTGGGTTGGTGCTAGATGATGATGAAAGGTCACTTGTAGATCTTTCTCTGGAGTACTGTTCCATACACTATTCACACTGTATCTAAAAAACCGCATCAGGCTAGTTGGTGTACGTAGAACCATTCAGAAAAGTTAATGTGTTCTTTTTTTTATCCATGTTTTTCCAGTTGATTATGTTCTGTTAGTTTTGGATGATTTGCTTTACTAGCAGAGTAACCCTACTAAATTCAGTGGAGAACAATGCATCATCAGGTTTCCTTGAACCCAGCTACTACTTTTGCAAAGAAATCTTATGTTAATGGAATATTTTTTTTAACCCACATTATATAAATACACAAGAATGTTCTGTGGGAGCACACTGATAATTTATTGTGAACCTCTTTCATTTTTGTTTTGTATGCAAATAAAAGTGGCAAGCTTTTATATGTTAATGCTGTATTTGATTGATTTTTAATTTGGAACAATTGTATGGATCTTTGGGGAACAGAATATAAAGAGAAAAGAAAATACATTTTCCTTTTTCAACACTTTTGGGCAACAGTTTTATTTTAAAGGATATGGGCACTTAGTATAAACAGTATTTAGCCTTATTTTTAAAATTATGTATGAACAAGGGTAGAGAGTAACTATGAGATGAGGTGGTTGTACCATCTAYGGACATGCGATTTTGCATATTGACATGCCAAAGTCAAAAGACTGGCAGGTATAGTCAGGAAGGCAGCTTGGATCAGCTAATGACGAGAGGAAGGAAAACCCCAACCCAAGCACTTGAGGAGCACAAAGCAATTCATTATGTAAAAACAAACCAGGTAAATTATAAAGTGTCTCAACAAACAGCTTTGAACAGCACTATGGAGACTAAGCATCAAAGCAGGATTTAAAGTAGAATGTTGAATGTTCATTTAAGTTGAAAGCATAGATTTGGTACACTTTTAGCCCTATAAAGAGACAGAGGGAGGATGGCCTGTGGATCCCAGGATTGTGCTCCTGCTCAACCCTGACTGGGTTCAGTCTGTTCGTGCTCAGTAAGGAAAGACCTGCCAGCTTTTGCTTCTGGCTATTGCCAGATGCTCTCTTCGCTCACCAGGAAGACAACAAACTGGTACCTTTGCTGTGTAATCGCAAACTATCTATCATCTGGCCTAGAATTCAGCCTCGTTAGTAACACAAACCATTTATACCTGTGACTAACACCCACAGCTGTGTATATCCCAGGGCAAGTTCTGTGTAATGTTCTATGCTGTGTTCCTGTTTTCCCGTTATTTCTCTCACCCCTAACACCCACCACTTCCCTGGAGAAAGGTAAGAAAAGCTGATGGACATGAGTTGAATGTCATTTCCTTACCTGGACTTGCATTTAAAGTAGAAGGAGGTAGAAAAGTATCACGTAACTTACGGACTTTAAGCAGCTTAACCCCAGTTTACAGAATGCTGAAGCACCACGTGAGCTGCACACACGTACGTATCGTAGCCTGGCACACATAGCTGACAGGCAGGGAGGGATCACTAAAGTTAAATACAGGTTATGGGTGCATCACCTGATTAATTTACCTGCTTGCACTTGGCTGTGAACACCCATGTTAACTTACCCCAAATGTGAACTCCCTCTGCCCCCTCCCGGCTGGCACTCTCCCACCCACGTGTTGTACTGACACCTTCTAGAGTCTTCCCCATGATGTGCCAAACTGTAGGTCTTCTGGAAGCGACTCCAAGAAAGTCACTGATGGACAATCAGCATTCAAGCAATTCTGCCTGTGTTGTCTCAGAAAGACTTGAGCCTCACATTACAGTTCATAATTAATTTGCACCCCAGACTGGTTGTCAAGCAATGCTATATCCAAATCTCAAGTTCCTGTGGGACCAGGAAGAGTGCCAGGGCAAACCCAGGGATGTAGGGAAGACAGCACAGACATAGTCAAATGCTTCAAAACAAGACAGTCAGTGCTATTTGCCCCATATTTGAAATGAACAGTAACAGCCTGACCAAATCCCCGAGTGTGCCTGTGCTGCGCAGTCGGTGTCACCTACGCTGTGCCCCTCCGACAGCTCCCGCACCAGTCCCCCGTCACCTGGGCTGGGGGAGCAGCTGGGAGCAGCGCTGCACCCTTCTGCCTGCGGGGAACCCGGGTGCCCTGGCCTGTGGGGTGCCTGGCTGTGGGACACGTACCCAACCGGCTGCCAACACAACCGTCTTCCCCCTCACACCACACGGGACGTACATGCAGTGAATCAAACAAACGAAGAGATTACTTGGGTGTAATAAAGTAGGCATACTCACTACAATTTTGTAACTTAATTTATATACTAAAGCACAAACTTTAATTGCCCTAGTTTAGTTAATTTGCTTTAACTTTATATTTATAATGACATTACTGGCACCCTGCTAACCAGAATGCTTCATGTATCACTGGTCATATGTTTACTTGCTGGGTATACCTTGGTAATAAAAAGTAACTGGTGGGCACTACAAAGTTATAAAAATGTTATTCAGGATTTGTATGTTTGCCAAAAAAAGTAAGACACAGTTGCATATGGTCAACATTTTCTCCAAAATTCAGTCTGAATAATCAATCAGGGGTGTCTCCTATTTTTCCAGACGGCCTAAGAAACTTAAGTTGCTGACTGTGAAGTATTTAGCACATGATGAACAGCTGATGCCACCCAGATCTTATCAATGAAGTATATGTACTGTGTCCTTACACAAAAAAACCCATTTACTTTAACCTACTGCTTTTAAAAATACTTTTACTAGTTAATTAAAGGTGGTTACTGACTTGGAAATGAAGTCTGCATGTTCACTGCATAGGAACATTTCCCGGGATAAGCTCATCCAAATGCCAAAGAAATGCCCGATACCAAATCATTATTTCATGTATGAAATATGATTACAAATAAAACAATGCTTTTCTTTCTATATGATACTTGTATACAACAGATGATATAGAAAACACAAATTTTCCTCACCAAACATTGTAAAATTTGGCAGATGATAACATATCAGCATCTTCTATACAGAAAACTACAGGTGCTTCATGTATTTACACAGCAGCTTTGGTTTGAGGCTTATCTGTGCAGAAAAGCAGTAATGAACTTCAGAGAAGTAATGTGCAGAAGCAAAATAATTTTTAAAACTTATTTTGCATCATTCAACACCTAAGTTTTGTTTCCTCATTTGGTTTTCATAAGAAAAATGTTGCTGCTTCATTCTTTAATACATTCTTTAAGTAAGGAAGGCATGTTCCTGTGACTTGAATCAAAATCAGATTTGGGCTTAAGAGGAGAAAAAAAGGAAGAGTATCTCCATATGATCTGCCTTTACTCTCTGTTATTTCAATAAGCTCTTTAACAAAATCTATACTATGTTGGGTTGTCAGCCGACCTACTCCTATAGAGGAAGATACTGCACAGCCCCAAATGGATGTTTTCGTTGGTAAACAGCACTGCGAGTCCAAAGTGTGCCATCTTCAAAAGCTATGCTGAGATGGAGAGGTGTCCTGCCTGTCTACTTTCTTAGGCAGACAGAACGTTACGGATATCAACTCTCCTGTTGACACTCATGTAACATCTCTGTATCAAGAATGAAATGGTATTAGGAATATATTTAATGCCATTCAGCATCTAGAAAGTAGAGAAGAGTCAACCTTGATGTTGTCATTCAGCACGCTAGAGGTTTAAGTGCAGAGCAGACTAACAAGAGTCTGAAAACCAGTAAGATTATGAAAAAAAAAGTAGTTCTCATTCTGTTCATTACTTGCCTCCATTCATTATGCAGTTCCTGGAGGTATACCTTTCCCACCAATGCAGTTTGCTGTTTGGATGCAATCTAGCAGACAGTATCACCTCTGAATTTCATGCTGTCCTTACCGCTGTGCAGTATGCCAGCAATATGTTCTGTTGGAACGGAAACATCACTCTTCCAGCATCCAAGAAATTCCAGACACTGTAAAATGCTGCAACCCTCCTCCCTGTAGCAAACAGGCCCTCTGTAAGCGTAAACTGATTTCCCCTCGGCTTTATTTTTGGTGTTCTAAGCACGCCATATGGCATTCCATATCAAAAGATGGCCAAAGCTTCAGGATGAAAAATTATGGTTGGTGACCAAATACTTCTTTGGTCATAATGAACAGGTTAAACTACAGGCAAAGCATGTTGTGCAGAAAAACTCTTTCTAGACGGCTGCTGAAGACTGCGAGATAAACTCCCACAGGACGTAAAAAATAACCGTCACAAATCTCACCACCCCCTCATTCCTCCAAGATGCATCTTTTAATAATATTTTTCTTATCTCTAACAGGACTACAGTACGCCTGCATGCATATTTGGTACATGCGCTGCTTCCTCTGAAGAGTAATTTGGCTCTGGAATAAGTTTGATTTTGCTTACCACCACCACCACAGTAACTTCAGTGGGTATATTCACCTAAAAAGATAAGGAAACTGCAGGCCTGCATAGACATGCGTTCAGCAAAATCTAACCATTAATTTCATATGGTATATACACTCTGCACTCTAGAAAAGGCTTTCAGAAGAACCGCACAATATATTACAGAAGTAATAAACAGCTCAAGCCACTGTTTTTTTTTACATTCCCCAAAGACAGAACGAGTTCTCCATGAACAATTCCCTTTTTCTGAACTAAGATTGGCATTCTCTTGTTCATCAAGCTGGGTAAGGATGGATCACCTGTTTTACCAGAAAAGCAAATCAGATTATTTACCAACAGTGTGCCGTTCGTGGGAGCTCTGTGACCGTAATTATTCACTGCTCTTACTGCATGGAAATAATTTTGCAACTTCTACAGTGAGATACTTCATTTCAGTAAACAATGTACTATTTCCATGAGATGTAAATATTCATTAAAAATGTATCAATTATTTAATAATAGTATTAAAGCAAGTGTAATTAACAAACACCAGCTCATACAACACAGAGTACAGGTGGCATTAACAACATAATATCCATTCTTAGCTGTTTCAAATACAGTAATTTTTATAATCTTTCCAAATAAAATTTGCTAACACCTGTCAAAAACATTCTGTATAGAAGAGTTGACTCAGATGCACAGATGCTTCCATGTTAGAAGAACTTTTTTTCAAGGAGGAGAGACATTCCTGATGGCAGTTCTTCTTCTTTTATTGTTAATTATTTCCTTCGAAAATCTTTAGGTCTGGAAAAAGAAAAAAAAAAGTGCTTTAAGAAATGTATGGGAACTACAGTGGCTTTGCTTTAAGGATGCAGTAACAGCCATATCTATTTTTATTTCCTTATTCTGGTGCTTGAAGTTTTTGTGCTGATGAATATTTTCTGGATTACATTAAAAAGACAGAACAAATCAAAGTAGTTTACTAAGACCTCTAAGAATTTATAGACATCAGGACTAGTTGGTCAAGGTGTTTCTTACAAAYGACTCCTACTTACTTAAGCAAAACAAAAAGCATCTTTAACTGAATGAAGTCTCGCCATGACTTTAAACATTAATTTGTCTCCACTTTTAAAAAATGAATAATTATACAATCATAGAATAGTTTGGGTTGGAAGGGACCTTTAAAGGTCATCTAGTCCAATGCCCCTGCCATGGGCAGGGACATCTTCAACTAGATCAGGTTGCTCAGAGCCCCATCCAACCTGACCTCGAATGTTTCCAGGGATGGGGCATCTACCACTTCTCTGGGCAACCTATGCCAGTGCTTCACCATCCTCACAGTAAAAAATTTCTTCCTTATGTCCAGTCTAAATCTACCCTTTGCCCAATCAAACCACTGCCACTTGTCCTGTCACKACAGGCATTGATGAAAAGTCTTTTTCCATCTTTCTTGTCCCCTTTATATATTGAAAGGCCACAATAAGGTCTCCCTGGAGCCTTCTATTCTCCAGGCTGAACAACCCCAACTCTCTCAGCCCTTCCTCATAGGAGAGGCGTTCCATCCCCCTGATCATTTTCAAGGCCCTCCTCTGGACCCGCCCCAACAGGTCCATGTCTTTCYTGTGCTGAGGGCTCCAGAGCTGGACGCAGYACTCCAGGTGGGGTCTCACCAGAGCAGAGGAGAGGGGCAGAATCACCTCCCTCGACCTGCTGGCCACGCTTCTTTGGATGCAGCCCAGGAGATGGTTGGCCTTCTGGGCTGTGAGCACGTGTTGCCAGCTCATGTCCAGCTTTTCATCCACCAGTACTCCCAAGTCCTTCTCGGCAGGGCTGCTCTCAATCCCTTCATCCCCCAGCCTGTATTGATACTGGGGGTTGCCCTGACCCAGGTGCAGGACCTTGCCCTTGGCCTTGTTGAACCTCATGAAGTTCACATGGGCCCACTTCCCGAGCTTTACTCCGTGCATAAGATGGCAAGTTTTAAGTTAACAGCATAGTCCACCACAACACTACTAGAATAATTAAAACTGATGATTTAAAGAAAAACCTACTTTGAATCTTAAAGGTTCTGCAATCCCTTCTGCTTGGATGACAAATGTGGAAAACATTCACACAACAGACTGCTGTTTGTAATCCTCTGCAATTTCCTATTCAAGCATACGTCACTCACTCTGCCTGCCACACATCCACTGGCCGTAGAAACCACGTTCTCCCGGAACCTACAAGGCACAGGATCAGACTAGATCACGTTTTTTAGAAGAATGCTAAGTCTGAGGGCAGGCTGCAAGTCCACATCCCTAACAGATCCTGTGTGCACAGCGTGAATGGGCTGCTCTTCACAGCACACTGTGCCCACAGGCAAACACACCGCCTGCAACAATACAACCTGTATAAATACAGCAGCCCTTTATTCTTGACTCTTCTGATTGCTTGTCTCATATACGAATCAAAACAGGTAATATGAACTGTGTCTCACTAGAACTGAGTAAGAGATGTAGTAACAAACGGTTTGGAAACATGTAATGGGATACTAGGTCAGTGGATTTGCTGTGAAGTTGAATGAAAACAAAGTCTGGAATCCACAGAAAAAGCACAGGAAAAGCTGCAATCCACAACAGTAAACCAAGTGAAATTTACAATGGTGGTAAATTTTATCATTAATTTTGTTCATCAATGCAAATTAAAAGCAGATAGCAATGGATGCAGGGAGCTTACTTTGGGGACAGAGAGTTTAGATGGCTGCAGAGTTGCCCTACAGAAATCTAATACTTAATTAGTCATTAAAATCATATGTGGCAAATCTAGCATTTTTCAACCAATAGCACTGCAGTGTGAAATCATTCATGCAATTCTTGTACAAGCCTGTAGGATCTTATGTGAAAGTAACTCTGGAATTCCGTCTGTGCTATTTCAAGTGTATCGTATAAAATTTGATGATTATATGAATTTTAAAGAACAACTATAAAGACGAGCTAGTGTTCATGCTGCAATGAATCACAAAGCTTCTTTGTTTTCCATTTACATGACATATTCTGTATTAACATTTGGACTTGTGTCTTTTGTGCATGAAAGAACTGCTGTAAGGACCATATCCATTGTTTACATACTTGCTTAATATTGGACTTGAACATACTCAACATTTGATGGCAAGTATGCACTGGAAAGTCAAGTCACATTTCCTACTTTGTTCTTCAGTGAAAATCCAATTTTTAATTTTTTTTTTCTTGCTAGCGATCTGTATTTCAACCTTAATGCTTGTTGTCTTAAAGCTAAATGCATAAAACATTGGACTCTTAGTTTGCAGTCTTACGAAGTTAATGAAGCTTAAAGGCAGAGTTTTCTACACTGAAACACTTGTGTGAACAAATATAAAAGTTTTTAAAGCCTTTTCTATTGCCACAGTAGGCTTTTATGCCTACTAGTACTTGGCTTTGGGAGGCCACAATCTTTGCCTTTAAAGAATCCTTGGCACTAAGAAAGCTAAGCCTTGAAAAACATTGCCTTTGGCAAAAGTGTGATAAATATTTTGTCAGACAAAGAATATGAACCCACAAAAACCTTGTCTACTCAGAGAGAATTATGAACTACTTGTGAACACCAATGAATAACTGCTCATTGATAAATGACATAAATCCATGCAAGAGTGTTCTTCAATGGCAGTGCTTTTGCCCTTCCTCAAGCAAAGCACTGAGATTATGCATTTGGAACAAAGGAAATGGTATCTCCTAGAAAGGATGGTTCAGAAATTCACCCAAAGGCAAGACTTCACATAGCTGCTTCTCTCTCTCTCTTTTTTTTTTTTTAAAAGGTAACATTCTTGGGAAAAAAAATTTTGCTCTGTATTGACAGCAGGCTTCCAAGACAAGGGGGACACAGGAGGCAGAATGTGGGAACTAGCATCTCTGAAATCAATGCTGAAAGGCAAAGTATTACAGGTTCACTGAAAATACGCAACATTAGTCTGTGCAGCAAATTCTGCCACCAAAACACGTAAAAAAATATTTGTCCCACTAACATTTTATACTGCACATAAAAAGCATTAAGACACAGTCCAGTGAATTCTAGGCAAAATACTCAGCAAATTAAATTAACGTCCAATTACGCCATGGCTCTCAGTACTTCTCTCTCTTAACAAATACTTTACCGTTGAGTAAAATAAACTGAAGAGCTGGTCCTAAGCCCTGATTACAGATTTTAAATAAATCTCTTAAATTCTCCCAACTTTTTTCCATACTCACAGCTGCCATAAGAGGAATACAGCAGATGTAAAATTCTGACAATCCACAGCCATTGAACGTTACAAAATAGGTAAACCTGCACATAGCTACAAGCTCACAGGATCAGTTTTTGCTATGGAAAACAAAAGGTTCTTAGTGGTCCCCACGGTAACTGGTAGCGCTTTCTTCTTCCCAAAACTCTACAGAATTAAGGTATTCCACATAAACGTCATCTTTTGATACAGATGCCAGCCCTACACTCTTGAATGCTGAAGAAATCAAATGGACCAAGAGAGTTTTCCCATTTMCAGGGAAACTGTAACTTTTTTGCTCTGTACCCCACTTCAAGAAATAAGACTGAGGTCAAACTAAACCCTAGAACATGGGCTAAGATTTTCTCTAGAGGCACAGTAGGTCTGGTTCAGTCTATTTTATCATCTGATTTCTCTCACACATATACCTGAGCATACTTCTTTGTAAACCAATACTCTTTTTAGCCTCCACTCACACATCAGAGAAGCTCCGTCAGTGACAGCAGTTAATACTACTGTTGCATATGTGATATTATAAATCATACAGTTAAAAATACTGCGGTCCTGTGACATTGCAAGTTGACGATTCTGTAGAAAGCAGAATAAAACTTTGCATAGTATTTACTCAGGAAACAAGTTATTCAGAGTGTAAGAGAAAACAGAACTGAAGGCAGATTAACAAGACTGAACTGTTAGTGTTACTTTCAAAATGGTAAGTGAGATAATAAAGACAATCTTCACTGAAAAATCCTTTAATATATTATATCATTCTCTCAAAAAAATGTCAAGATTAGAAAACAAAAGTTCTCAACTTCCTGATCTGCCTGTTTATAATTTATTCAAGACACCTACAGATTCTGAATAAAAATACTAAGAGGAAAATGGTGGGAAGCCACTTCCGCCTCACTCGCTACTACAAACTATTTTCAGCATGCTACTTAGCAAATACAGAGCAGTCTCCAAGAAAGGGATGTGTGACCTACCCGTGGCCTGTGAAGACCCTGTATGCAGCCTGCAGAACTACACACTCAACAGAGCAGAGAGAGGAGTATGGCAACTGGTTTATAAAATTAAGAGGAGTTTGTTTCACATTCTAAAGATAAAGGACCTGAACATCCTACAAGGCTTTGTAAATCCAGATATTCTTTTCCTATCTATTATATGAATGTAATGAAAATCAAGGGCTATTGTGCATTGTGCATAAAGGATAAAGTCGACTTGTGAACTAACTGTTAAAGATTGGATCTACAACACTCAATAGGATAGTCAAAATGTTGGTGGAATTAAGGATCAAATGGAACAGTTATTTAAACTCTCAGAAATAATGTGCTATACTTAAGGGATTCTGAAGACACCCTATACATTAAGGTTATTTTTAGGATTAAAAAATCAGAGGAATTTGTGAAATCTCACTGAAATACAAAGCTGACTTATTCTTTCTAAAAATTAGAGCCATTCAGACATATTAACAAACTCAAAAGATTAGTTGGAGGGGCTAATTCAGATATGCAAATGCTTCAGATACCATTCACCTACCAATGTTTTGGGGGTCCTGGTGGACACGAAGTCAAACATGAGCCAGCAATGTGTCCTTGCTGCAAAGAAGGCAAATGGTACCGTGGGCTATATTAGGCAAAGTACAGCAGGTCGAGGGAGGTGATCCTTCCCCTCTACTCAGCGCTGGTGAGGCTGCATCTGGAGTACTGTGTCCAGTTCTGGGCTCCCCAGTACAAGAGAGACATGGACATACTGGAGAGTCCAACAAAGGGCCACAAAGATGATTATGGGACTGGAGCACCTCACATATGAGGACAGGCTGAGAGAGCTGGGACTGTTTAGTCTGGAGGAGAGAAGGCTCAGGGGGATGTCTTCAAAGTATATAAATACCTGAAGGGAGGGTGCAAAGAGGATGGAGCCAGGCTCTTTTCAGCGGAGCCCAGTGACAGGACCAGAGGCAATGGGCACAGACTGAAACACGTACCATCTGAACATCAGAAAACACTTTTTTACAATGAGGGTGACCGAGCACTGGAGCAGGTTGCCCAGAAAGGTTGTGGAGTCTCCATCCTTGGAGATACTCAAAAGCTGCCTGGACACAGTCCTGGGCAACTGGCTCTAAGTGGACCTGCTTGAGCCGAGGGGTTGGACCAGATGACCTCCAGAGGTCCTTTCCAACCAACTGGACTGCTGTAATACAATGATGCAGTTAGAATTGCTTTTCAGACAAAACTGTAACTGTGTGAAATCTGCATAGAGGCTGAAGACAGAATTCACAATGACAAGCTTTAGCCTAAGGAGGGAAGTCTCTTCAAGTCATCTCTAAGTCAGTGAAGAAAGGCAGGGCTTCCCCAGAGTACTTTAAGTAAAGATGCATTTTATTTATTCCAGATGGAGCTTAAACTACCTAAATGTGCTAAATTAATACTGAAGTTTGGTGCTTATACGTGTTAAAAGAAGAATAACTTAAGCAGCTTCCCTAACAACCCCCACCAACTCTAACATACAACACTTTGTGCAGCTGCATAAAACAAGGTTATCTTTAATCTAGGTCAGTTCCCTGATTCTCTTTATTCTGTTGCTACACAAGCAGAATGGAAAGGCAGGAAAAGTGATGGATGATACTTAAAAAACAGCCTTTTTGCCAGAAGAAATGCTCAGGAAGCTATGACCTCAGGTGGCAAACAGAAACTAACAATACAAAAAAACCTACTTGCATAGTTGCAACTCTGATGGGACCCCCCCCCCTCCCCATAATATTCAATATTCTTTTTAAGTATGAAGTGAAATGTGCTTTTCCTAGGGTATCTTTCCTGTCAGAGTGGACAGAACAGAGACCCTTTCCAGAATTTAAATGTGTTCAATTTTCAACTCCTGGAGTGATTATTTATTTCCATCAAGTCTGAACAGACTTGCTGCACAGTTCCATCTTTATTAAATTCTTGTCAGCACATTCCAGCAAAGATGTTTCCCTTTGCCTAGCAATGTTTTGTGGAGGTAAAACAGCCTCAGAAAAAATAAAATAAAATAAGGGGGGGGTGTTACTCTGTGAAGGCCAAATCTAAGTAATCACCAGTCTGCGTTATACCGCAATTATCTTGATTTCAAAAATATATAGGCCAACTTCACCACCTTATTTCTAGGCAAGTGAGAGAACACCTTGTAATACAGTCCTTACAGCACACAGATGAAAAATAGCATTACTTACCTCAAAGAAATAATAAGGTTAAGGCTCTAGAGTAATACATGACACTGTCTATTTTATATGTAAAGAAGTTATTTTACAGTCCTTTACAGCATTTTGATTTTCAGACAATCCTTTAAAGAATATTTTCTCTTCATTTTTAGTAACTCAGAATACTTCTTCAAAACGACATATTTTAGCCCAAATTATTCTGTTTCTTAGAACTTCTAAATGCATTGGGATTAGCTGTAACAATATAATTTATAATAGTTGCCCTTCCTTCTTCTTCCAAAAGAAGTTACACACCTGCCTAGTTTTTTCAACCACATGCTGATGATAAAATAGTATTTGATAACATGACTTTATCTTCTTTCAAGCTCAAAAAAACTGGATAGTCATCTCTCCATAAACAATCTCTACTCAGAATAGTTTTGTTGTTAAGTTGCATTGTCCGAGGCATTTCAAAAGAATTTATACAAAGTCAAATTTCATGGAGTTTCTACAGTCATTTGTGTGCTTGCAAGCATGTCTTCATGATTGCTAACTAATGGTTTCAAAGCTGCCTCTGCTAAAGAATAAGATTGTCAATGCTGCAGAAGAAGTGACCTGTCAATACCTGCTCTTGACTCAGCAATGCACACCTGGTTTGGAAGCTTTGAAGATCTCAAATTGCATTTTTCTCTTCACCTGCAGGCAATTATCTCACCATTGGAGAACATGACCCAGAGAGCCAGAGTTTTCTGTACTTTCTGCAATCTCACCCGCAATAACAATGTGTGTTCAGAAAGGATTTAACTTTGCATCAGCACTGTAAAAGGTCAGTGCCTTAAGGCTAACTAATGCTGCACACTAATAAACTGAGAAAGAGATGAAAGTTGTGATACAAGAGCAAAAGTTGAAAAGGACAGGCTTAGAATTCTGTTAAATTTCACTACTTCCATGAATGAGAAAAAACACTCCAGATGCATTAAAAACCCCATAAAAATTAATAACCATCCTATATGAAAGGCACATCCATCTCTTCCTTTCACAGTTTGTGCAATGCTCCCTATTACTTGAAAAATTTCATGTCTGGCAGGATTCCCATTTGCATGCGTTATCCATCAAAAAAAAAAGAAGTAGTATCAGTCTTAACTCACAGTTATCAAAATGTTTTAAGAGTAACTCATGCCAGAGGATTTTAGGTCTATGGCTGCTATGATAGATTTTTTTCCACTGGCTTTTTTTTCTTTTTTTCACCCCCCCCTGTTTCCTGCAGAACAGCAGAGAGTTCCCCAAACAGCTGAATGGGTCTTCAGGATGACTGTGTGGTTTTACAGAAGTTCTGCATGATTTTCTTACACAGATTTCAAGAATTCTAAGTAACAACAGGGACAAAATCTCTCCAAACTTGGCTGAAAAACTAAAACACACAAAGAAATGTAGTTTAAAGTACTTCTAAACTACCCCCAAATTTGTTAAGTAGTTAACCAATGATATCCACTGGCTCATAAATGTGTCTTTTAGGAGAGTTTATAAACAACACGGTTTCTAACAGAAGACAACAGATAGGGGAAGACCAATTAGTGAAAAGATTTTGTGGATTGATCACGCCACATAGTATCTAGCCCTCAGCCACTCTCTGATCCATTACTCTGAGGTAGCAAGCACAGTAGGTCTGTATTACTGTAATGCTCTTCTTCATACTTATGGAAATCACAATCACAGGAATGTGGGATTATTGCTAACTGATGACAGTCGGCTGCTTACACAGGATAATTCTATGGCTCATCTTTCATGTCTGCTTATTAATGACAATAGGTGTTTTTTAGCCTTTTCTTATAACAAAAGGTTCCAAATAATTTGTTTTGGTATAAAACTGTTGCACAATACACATAGCATGAAATTTGTGGTCTATCTGGCATACTTTTTAAGGTTAATTTATGAATACAAATATAAAATTTTGAGTATCTTAAGATTCATTTTTATAGACAAACTTAAAAGACAGACTTCAACACAGAGCCAAAATTTACTGTAAACTCCGAAACAAGAGGAATATATATATTTTTCAGGTACACTTTGCAAGTTGTGCCAAAGTCAATAGCTATTAGATAAGTACACTATAGCTAAAGGGGATTTCTGAACACATTTCAGCTGTTTGACTAATCACACTAGTAAATCAAAAACCAAGAGTTAGACATGGCTATCATTCTCTGTAAAACCAAATTATGTGGTTACACTCAAATATCAACAGAGTTTGGAGCTGGGGGGGAGTTGAATCATTTTTCTACTCAAGATGTATCTACTATCCCAGGGTAGCTCTGTGCCTCTGGTAAAATAATCAGTGAAACAGCTAATGATACTTAAACCATCATTAAATTTCCAATAACCACCTTGGCCTATTCTAAACTGTGAACTTCTTGCCCTGCTTGGGAGCAAAAGAACCTTTTCCATATTGGTGTAGTTCTCATGCAGACTATCATCTCRGCTAAAAAGCATTTCTACAAGTATAACTTATTTCACTTGGAGAATAAACCACAGTAACAGAAGCTGCATTTAGTAACAAAACAGAGTAAGAAAAGGTGGCTTCACTGATACTGTTATGCCAATACAGCTATAGTGAGTAACCCTTTCCTGCACACACAAAGCTTAAGATAAATCTTTTGTGGTCCTCGACTGCAGCTTGGGTTTTTTTCTACATAAAACTAGCACTTGTTTTAATTTTTAAAAAGTGTCCATAAATCAACTTATCTAAACCAATGCTAATATGCATTTAGGTACCCTTAGTGAAATTAAGAATGGCTTATTACAATTTAAAATAAACTGGTTACAACCCCAGTTTCCCTAAAAACAAATTAAGCAAAACTGAACTAAGCTGTTTAAAAATTACTGTCAATCCCAGATTTTGACCTGGATTACATGAATTCTGTCTGGAAAATTATTTAAGTTAAATCAATGCAATGTACATCAGACTTCATCTCGGTAAGATGATGCTTTTTGCAAATGAGAGGGTTTTCTTTAAGTGATATATTCTGCTAAAAACTGTAGGACTGTAGAAAGAACAGCACTGTACACTTTGGCTTTGTCCAAAGAATTACGTTATTCTTCAAATAAACAGAGAAGTGGGTAAAGGAATGGTGAAATGCTTTCCATGCTTACTGTCAGCACCAAAAGTGAAAAAAGCAAATCTAGACATTTATAAAAGAGCAATTAAAAAATAATCTAATTCTAATTTCATCTGGGCAAATAGTTCAACAGTATCATAATACAACCATTCCAATATTGCTTGTCAAATTCCCATTAATTTAGTTTCTATTCTCGCATATGAGATCAACAGATTTTAGAGGAAGGGGAAAGTAGCTTTGGAACTTTCTTTTTGAGAGCCTTTTCAGACAGCTGAAGTAAAAGTGCTCAGTTACCCATTTGTTAAATCTCTTACCTTCTGCTCTAGTTTTAGATACAACGTAAGCTGCCCCCAGGTAAAGGGTATGAGAATCAGTAGCATTGGCGTGTTTCATGCATGCTAGAGAAAAGCCAGTAATTCATCTTAAWAGGCTAAACAATCTAAACATGAATTTGTCGGATTTTTAAGATGATTAAGCTACTGACCCTTCTTGATTAGTGTCCAGTTGCTGCCTGCAGTTAAAACCTAATGTAGAGGAGAACAATTTTCTTCTCAAGTATCTGTGTGGCTTTTCGTCCACGGGAATTTAGATCCAGCTGTGGTAGCCTGAAATGTGAGACTTAGTTACCTTCAAGTCTCCTGTTAAGTGAAATGCTACACAAAATCCTGAGATATTTTTATGCCCTTACTATAAAAAAAAAGTTACCAGTGATAGTTCCCAGATTTTAATGGGGGTTAATGATCTCCAGTTAGTTACTGGAATGTCCTACTGAGRACCAAAAAAGCCACAGAAATGAACTTCCAGAGGGATTGCTTGAAGAGTACATTGGAACAGAACTGGGCTGTATTGGCAGGATAGCTTTTTTCTGGTTTATACAGTTTGTTTTAAGGAAAAAGTAAGACCAGCTCCAGTCTTTCACAGAAGTTTGTGTTGGCCACCTCTTCTCTCACTACTGATACATGCCAGCCCTGCTTTGCGAGAGAAGATGAGCACTCAAGTTGGAGGGGCAGTACTTATTCCTATTACAGAAACACCCCATAGCGCAAGGTAAGAACTAAACGCCACCACGTGAGGCATGCTACAAACACAATTCAAAACCCAAAAAAGCTGCAGACACACTCTGCAACTAAGCAGGAACAAAGAAAAAGGCTGAAGGAATATGTTTATTTCAGTGCAGAATTTTTAAAGGCTCATGAATAAAATTGAGATGGTCCCTATAAAAACAGCTCAAGACCTCACCATCTTTGGAGAAGATCTTCATGGTTTTCTTTCTGAGCTTCTCCATATAGCTGCAGTAACCACTCCCACAATTTTTCATTTATTATACCTTATATTTCATTGTAGAAGAAAAAGTATTTTATAAACTTGGTATTAACTGCAAGTTATAATCTTTGTAACACAGCACATCAGTGGAAATACTCCAGATAATCATTTTTGTATCTAATATAATGCGAGGTGTCTTTTGGTGTTGGCTCCTTGTAAAGTTATCTGAAGA
Organism: Phoebastria nigripes; assembly: GCA_035582835.1. Classification (NCBI taxonomy): domain Eukaryota; kingdom Metazoa; phylum Chordata; class Aves; order Procellariiformes; family Diomedeidae; genus Phoebastria; species Phoebastria nigripes. The sequence goes on along the minus strand of JAYKAV010003221.1, from coordinate 457,462 downwards.
AATTAACAGACAAAAAACTTCATAAAAAACCTGCCAGCATCTTGCATTTATAAAAGTACATCATTTCAGCCACATATCCAGGATACCTCTGCCTTCTTCTTCAGCTTTGTTACTACTACATCCCAGAAATAATTTGGGTAACTAAAAATAGGAACTTACACTACAAATTGTAGAATTGTGCAAGACAACTACTGTTGCAGTTATCTTGTAAGGCCACAAACAGAAAGGGCAACTGTGGCTGAGAGGATCTCTTAATCCGAAAGCCTTTCTGTTTACCAACGCCTACAAATTTGTTTGCTAGGAACATCAGCAGTAGGCTTCAGGTTGCCCAAGGTTGGCAAGGCTGGCTTTATGGAACACAAAGCTAGGGAGGAACTGGAAGTGGAAGTTATCATTAGCACAGGATGTGTAAGAGGATCATCAGAGCCATCTGTGGTTCATAGGCGTCCAACATGCTTGTGTTTCATCACCCACAAACTTTTCTTTCCGAGAACATTGTGATTCTCTACTTCCAAAGCCATGGAACATTGCTGATGAATTACCAAGAATCTGTGCCATGGCATGGGGGTGACATGCAGTGTCAATACCAGGACCCTGCCCAGCCCATGCTGCTCAGCTGAAACAAAATTATGGCTTCAGACCAGGTTCTGCAACCCCCTGCCTCAAAGCAGGATGTACAGATGGGGGCCAGAAATCAGGCAAGTTACTCAGAAAAATAAACATTAAAAAGGTGTTTGGTTTTCTTAAACCAAATTTCAGAGTTTACAATACATCAAGTTTTAAAAACGTCAAAAGTGTTCAAGGACTTTTTTCCCAGAAAGACAAGTGAGAGGCTGTCTGGCCCGAGGAGAGTTCCTATTAAGGCTGGCAGTGGAACAGGCACTCAGTATGCACACCAGCACCAGCCCGAGTGCACTCCTGGAAATCAGACAGCTCTGCTTTCCTAAGGGAAACTCTCAGGAATGCGTCCATCTAACTGGAACAACACAGAGCTGCTGTTCTATATATTTGGTAACATTCTTATTTAAATACTTCTTCAAAAACAATTTCCTGCCTTTAAAACTGTCTAAAAACATACATATACCCAGACAGTTAAACAACTTTAAAATGGTATATAACAGGAAATTTTACACATGAATCTGATGTATCCTTGCTTTTATGGAACAGAATTGTTTGCTTAGTCATACGTGACTGGCGAATTCTGTGATGATTTCTGTTTAAAACTCATTTAAAAGACATAAATCTGAAACTTCAAACACACTTGAAATAATGGTTTCATTCACGGTAAGAAGCTACAAAATCAAACTCTGTCAAAGGAACTAGTTTTTGATCTTCCTCCCCTCTAAATGTGTCTGGAAAAGACATAATTTAACTTTCCTGTATCTACACGGTTTTCCACCACACTTATTTCAGACCTCTCCATCGAGGAGCTAAGAGAGAAGCTCTGCACAATTTGGGAAGTCAATTGGTTCCAGTTAGGGATAAAAGGAAAGAATGCTCAAAGAAAATCTCTCTCACTGGAAATATTCTGACATTTAGTCGTCCTCTTTCACGGAGCAGGATCCCGCTTGATGTCCCATCATGAACTCTGCTATGGTGGAAGGAGGGGTGACGGGAAGGCTCTCCACTCTGAAAAACAAACTATTTGCTAGGTTTCCACACCGGACCTGTGCTTTTCTTAAAAACCATTTCTCTGTTTTAGTGTTCCATTTGGATATCGTATATTTGTCTATGGTGTGTCAGTCTCCAATTACCGGCAAAATAGCCTTTAAGAAAACATCTATAGCAAGACATTTTGATACAAAATATAGATAAAAAGTCCAATGAGATCATTAGCAGCATGGCACATGCTCTCTTCACATTCCGAATGAAAATTATTTACATTATTAATTCAGATTATAGAGAAAAAGGCTCTTTTTTGTCCTAATACTAGTAACTTCTCATATAACATTCTCTATTATCTGTCTTATGGCTATTTTATATGCAGTGAGGTACATTTCTTGAGTGTAAGTTTTAATGTAAAACCCTAAAGATTAATTTTCTTGTTGTAATTGTGTTTATCTGTATTTTATAGCCTTACATACCTTTAGTCAAGCTATGCTTTTCATTTGATCTTTTCATTAAAGGATACAGCTATTTTTAAAGAGCTAATATCAACTAAATTATTTCTTTTCCGTAGAAAGATGTGCCACAAAGAGTGTCTCCCTCTAACTCTTTTTTTTTAATCATTCTCAGAGGAATTTAATTCCCTTTTGAACCTCTACGCTTCGCTAAACAGAGTAGTCGCCAGGCTCAGAACTTCATGGAAGATAAATAATAATTAAAAACAAAAGTCACGTAAGGCAGGAAGACTTACTAAAACCACCTGAAGAAAAAAAAAATTGAGTTTATAGTTCTTCTGCATCCTTCATTTTCTGGTTTATTGTAGGGACTACTCTTAGCTTGGAAGCTATCTATGGGTTCTGCAGAAGCTCACAGACCAAAGTACACAACAGCAAACATATAGGCCTTTTATATCCCAAATGCAGAATGCAGGACACAGAGGACAAGAAAAGGCTACTCACTTTAGCACTGTGTGCTCTCACCCAGACTTCTAAGACCCTAGTACAGAGTAACAAACAATAGCCCAAGGAAAAGCCAAACAGGACTAACACTACTAGCAACCTATGCATTGGGGTTTTTAAACACAGGTTATTAAAATATTAATCTATTTTACTATCTATGTTTGTTTACTTTCATCATATATAAAGAACCATAGAATAATTTGCATCGGAAGAGACCACACTCAAAGTGGGACTAACTTCAGCATTACATCAGGTTGCTCAGAACTCGTGTAGTCAAGTTCTGCGCATCTCCAAAGCTGGAGATTCCACAACCTCTCCAGGCAGCCTGCCAGCTGGAAAATAATAAAATGACGAGGAACCCAAACAGAAAGTCAGTTTTGCATTCTGAGATACACATGTGTTCCTGCAACATTTAGATTTCCAAAAAACAACTCATGTTCCCTTTACATTTCCTCTTCTGAAACAATTTTGATGGCAGGTAGTTGTTTTTTTGGTACATCTCAGATCATAAAGAATATCAGATTTACACAATGATATTTTAACTAACTTCTCTTTGGTTTGTTGAACAAAGTTGTCAGTATTTTGTCCCTTTTTTGACTCATTTTTAAAAGAACGTTTTTGCTATACGCCTCTAAAAAGCTGACATCGTTAAAGAATATGTAAATACTTCAATCTTTGTTGCTTCTACAGTCTTTCAAAGGAATAATGCAAACACTACTTCTTCCATGGGCTCACACACACTGAAAAAGTTCAGAACACAGAGTCTATTACAGCTGGATATTCATACAGCCTTTCTTTTAGTGCCTTTGGTGCAAAGCCGTCTATTCTCAGATGCTCCAGCTGGCACTTTAAACAGAACAGTGACCGTAACAATTCACTTTAAGTCCCCTTTTACAGACTTCTGTGTTTTACTTATCGCATCAGAAAGTTACTTTACCAAATTTGCTCAATTCTGTATCTTTTCTTTCACAGCTAAGCCCTTCCCCCCATAGCACTCTGAGTGCTAGAGAATCACAATAATACATCTATTCCCTCACTTAGGATGAAAAGCATTATTATTTTTCCCATTACTTCAAATTGGAAACTCTTCCCAACATCAAAACTGCCAGAGAAGTGAGCTGAAGGTTAAATTAAAACTTATCTATCTGACACTAATATCTGATATCCACAATGGTCTGGCTGCAGGCCAGGACAAGAAGCTGAAATTACAACAGCGACTACAGCGATGAGCCCTGCAGCTAGTGGAGAAATGGTAGATAACCACCTTCATTCTTGATCCCCCTGCTAGGACTGACCAGTTCCTGAGAGCAGAAAAGAAGGTAGGACTAAAGTTCGACATAGCAAAGGTATGGTGGCAGTGTTAGGTATGTCCTCCTGCCTTTAAAAGTGGCTCTAACTAGAGTAGCTGACTGAAGGGAAACTTCTGGCCCAGTCTCTCTACTCAGAGCATTAAAGTTCTCCCAGACCCCCCCTTTGCTTTTCCCTACCCCACCCAGAGCCCACTAACTCCACTCCTCTCTAGCATTCTCTCACACTCATTTCAGACCCTCTATTCCATTCCTGTCAGGTCCACCTATTCCCCTGGATCTTCTCACCAGAATACCCACTTGAGTTACCCACCCCTCCCATAGGAGAAGCACTATGATCCTCTTGGTTGAAAGCCTTGAAATCTGCTGCAGCTGCAGGGCTTCTAACGCAGCAGCACCCCCCAACCTCTGTAACTGGCATGAAGTAAAAAGACTGTATACAGATAGCGCTTTCTGAAAGTCGATCAGGACGAGACCACAGAGGAGAGAACTGTAAAAAAGGGAGTGCATATTTTCTCTGTGCTTTGAATTTCTCCGGAGGGAATGGTTCCAAAAAATGACGGGAGGGGAATTCTAGCTTCAAATCTAGCTTCAAAATAAGTGTTCTTACCTGCAGATTTTCCCCAAGGATCAACACGCCCAAGTAGTCTTCTCAATGCTAACATGAAGCTATTAGTTTGACAGCAATGACTAAATTAGATGGTACCAAGTTTACTTGTCCTCTGCCACACACACCTAGATGTCAACACAATTAACGTGGCCCAGTGCTGAGGAGATGAACTCAAGCAAGACTATGGCAGTGCGTGGGGCCAAAGAAAAGCATTTCAAAAGCTCTGGCAGCATAACACAGTTTCTTTTGACAAAAGGGACACTCCTGATTAATTAGTTAAAGCTAAGTGTCAGCTTCCAATTCAGTGCTAAATTATTATGTGAGAATCTTTATTAGTATTAATTCTAAAGACAGTTATACGAGAGTATAATATACCATATGGCATGAGAGGCTTATCAGCTTTACTCTAATGTACTGTAGAATTCTGGTCATTGGTGCAGAGTATAAATTTCTTCAGGGCTAATCCAATGAAATCTCATAGGAACCAGGAGATCTCCACATTTTCAACTCCATCCAGTAGTGAGGATAAAAACAAACATAGCGATTTGTATAATTGATATAGGTTAGAAAAAGTCAAAATCAATCTACCAATTTCCACCCTGAAGAGGGCTTAATGCATTACTGGACTTTGTTCCCTTTCAACAGAGACTGTAATACTGAGGTGCCTCAGATTACACAGAACCGACGCACAGACTCTATTTTAGTATCATTTAGGATCAGGAGCCTAAGTACAACTGATTTTTTAATAAGCTTTTGAAAGTATTACCCACATTCATGAGAACAGGAGAAATACAACAAAACCCAAGTAATTTCCAAAATGCTCTTCTTTTTATGCTGTCAATGCCCTTCCCCTATTTTAGAACAAAGACCTAAGTCAACCCACATTAAGCAAGCACTATCACAAAGGAGCRTCTAGATACAGATATATAAACAAGCATGCTTTTTTTGGGTGCAGAACCCACGTCTTTTAGGTGTTCTCCATACAACATTCACCTGATATTTAAATTTTTCCTACCAAAAACCACATTAAATTCTACATACTGAAAATCATCAGAAGAGCACAAGTCGGTACTGATCATCTGGAAGACTCCAGATCATACTCTACTCTACTTGCTTCATTCCTACAGCTCTTTGCCTTGGGCACTTAAAAGAAGCCCAGCGTTAGTCATTCAATAGATTTCAAATTTTATCATAAGACAGGCTGTTTGGCAACTGCTCATTTATTTACTATACACATAGAAGATCTGCCCTTCTAGGTCACATCGAAGTTCCGTCATCTCAGTGGTAGATGCACTGAGAAAAATTTAAAGAAACAAGATAAATATACAGCAATATTTACAACTTCCTGAGCCATGAGTCACATCTGGAGAACCATATTTAATAGCCACTGATGGCCATACCCTTCCCTTTTTTGAATCCACTTAAAATTTTTACTCAGAACCTACACGTTAACTGCAAGACAGGGAAAACATCCAAAAAGACACAAGCAAAATGGTGTGCATCTTTAGTAGTTGTGTGATACAGCCAACCCTCATGACATCACATGCTTCACCAAGTTCAATCACTAAAAGCAGAGGAAAAATATTCCACAAATGAAAGGTCTCAATCCATCTCTGACATGCAAAATCAGTGCAACTCTGTACGACTACTATGTGTGTGGATGTGCAAGCACAAATACACATTATACATAAATACAGAGTTCTATGCAGGCTTTTTCACCTGACTTAAGACTAGATAAATGTCACAGACTAACTGTCTCCTGTTATTACTAGGATTTGCAAGCAAAAGCCTGCTAATGTTAAGAAGTTTCAGTAAAAAATCATTTTGGTTTCTGTTAAACATGTGACAGAACAATGGAATATTACTCAGTTTTCTCCTCAAAGGAATACAAATCCTATAAATACATGCAAAACGGATACAGACATTTGTCCTATATATATTTCTGGGACTTCTTAGTTGTATTGGTCTGGCTTAAGCAGTGAGAGCTGCTGGCCCATAAAAGGAATTATGAGCACACTCTGCTTTTGAATTGCAAGAAGGTCCTACTCATGTGTTGATTTATGTTATCTTATTAGCAGTTTTCTTCTGGAAAAATTACATCTCCTGTCCACATATCTCTGCTGCCTTATCTCCGCTGCCTATGAAGGGTAAATGCCCTTATTCGCATTTGCCTTATAATGCAGAGAAAATACATGCTGTAATTTAAAATGTTTAATTTACTTAAACAACAACAAAAAAACCCACAAAAAACCCCTTTAATATTAATTTTAGCAAGCAAAAAGCACCAGGCCCCTTTTAAAGGTATACCAACACTTTTGCCCATGCACTAAAAATTATTTGCTTTCTCTTTTTACTAACAGACCATTTAAGAATATTCTTCTTATGCGAGTTTCCCCTTCTCTCCATTAATTCAAATTCAATTTTGTTCCTCCAGATTAACTTTACCTTCCTACATAAAACGCCTCCTCTCTTCGTATTTAAAGGCTTCCTTTGTTTGAAAGAGAGTTAGGTTTCACTATTGTACAATGATTTTTTTCTACTGTACAAGGCTTGCTACTATCTAGTCACTACTAGCTACAAATCTAAACCATGTAGTTGCTGCAGATCATTCTCTAATAGCGTTCTGCAATCAGCTGGACATGAAAATCTACGCTGAACCTATTAAATGCTCCTGTAAAAATAGGAAGTATTCAGTTCCGACACTTCAAAGTCCTACTGATTTGAACAAGACTTAGTGAAACACAGGAGGTACCGTCTGAACATCAGGAAACACTTTTTTTACTGTGAGGGTGACTGAGCACTGGAACAGGTTGCCCAGAAAGGCTGTGGAGTCTCCATCCTTGGAGATACTAACAAACGGTCTGGACATGGTCCTGGGCAAGCAGCTCTAGACGGCCCTGCTTGAGCAGGGGGGTTGGACCAGATGACCTCCAGAGGTCCTTTCCAACCTTGATCGTTCTGTGATCATTCAGCTGTCAAGACACCTGAGAGATCGTATCTTAAGCAGACTCATGAGAAATAAGCTGGTACTACCATTTCAGCAGCTGATCTCTGTCCACATGCAGCTAACATCTGCTTCAGTGGAACTACTCAATGGGATGACATACCATTTGATACTCATACCAAGTCTATTTTTTAGGATTAGTGTGGGAGTAATTACACAGGAACACTTTTTTACAGGACAAAGAGAAACATAACCTTTTAGGAACTACTACAGAAATAGAAATACCAGTAATCTAACTGGAGATAGACCGTCAAGTTGGTCCGGGTGTTAGCTTATTTACACCTTTCCCCATCTCCCTRCTTGTTACATTTCTTCTTAAATTTCATTACAATAATCAGGAAAGGGGCCATCTTTGAAAATTCATTTCCCTGTTGACTACCGTAATGGGATCCTAAGCCTAAATAGGACTCTCAAAATAAACACAAGAAAAATCATACTGGTACTAATCAGAAAACGTCCCGAATGTAACGCATTATTTTCACTAGCAGGTTGACTCAATGTTGCATGTGGTGGTATAAAGCAAACCACAAATACTCATTCATATGCCACACAACTACCGTGGAACTGATTTTGCGCATGGAAAAGAAACTATTTATCAAAATAAACATGTGGTATGTTCCCCGCCAAAGATCCACTCTCCAAGGTCTAATTTAGCAGAATTCTTTCCCTTCCTCTGGAGAAAATCTAAAGGGTTACCCCCTGCAATGAATCATTCCTTCACAGAGCCACGTGGTGTTTCCTTTGGCTATGGCTAACAGTTACGTATTCTAGAGCACATACAACTCAAATAAGGTAATGAAGTTTTTTACTCATCTTTTACTCAACTCATTTTGATGAAGTAAAGAGTTGAAAACATGATTTTAAGTAAAGCTTTTCTCATTAAAAGAAAGACCAGAAATACAAAAAACTTAGCAACCACTCCCTTCTAATATGACTGTTCTTTGCTTTAATGACCTCCTCTCTCCAAAAAAAGATGACATAAAGAGAAAAATCATTACTTTTTTTTCTTACTGATAATGTGAGAGCCAACATAGTACATATTCAGTCAAAGTGTCCTTTTAAAAAAAAAAAATCTAAGATACTTACGGAGTCCAAACCTTCGGAAAGGCAGCAATTTCTTCTGGTGTATATTCATCTAACCTCCTGGGGACTGCACGTGGCTGAGGAATCTCTTGTAGAAGATTTTTCTGTATATCTTCTGGAATAACCTGAGGCAGGTGAGAACAGTCTTACCTATCTTGATTGTTTAAAAACCAACACCACTCCCCGCCAAATCCAGACCAAAATTTGTCAACACTACTGCATTCTTCATGCTGTTTGACCTAAATACAGAAGACAATCTCACACATCTTATATCTCACAATTCTGTGAAATAATAAAGAAAAAAGCATCAACATTTCAACTACATTGAGATACATAAATAAAAAGCAGCTTGATTTTTCTTAATTTACTTTCTTATGACAAGAGTTTTGCTATTGCTAACACTCCCTCTTCACCTCCAAATCACACAGGAATGAAAATGTAACTGCATGACTACTCACATCTTCCGGAAACAGGTGCAGCCTCTGCATCATAGTTCTTCTCTGCAGGTTTTTTGGAAGCAGTCTATAAACAGTCAGTTTAACAATCTGAGGAAAGATAACATGGTAACAAATAATCAGACCGGCTACAAATAACATGAAAAAGGTAAGCTGTGTTTCCCTCTGCCCATTCCACTAGTCACTGAACCTCTTTTCAGTCAGCTTCTTCCATCCTGAAGAACTCTGGCACCACATTCAGAAGGTGCTCTAGACTTACTGTTTTGGAAGAAGAAATACTTACTCCCTGTCATATAAACGCTTACTCTAACAGCCATATAGAAAATTTCAGCTTAGAAAGTTAAGAGCTATATTTAGCATTGTGGATGATTGCATATGATCATTCAACTTTGAAAAGAATTGAGAAGCTTGTGGTAGCTCCGTATCATATTGCACATTTATATGCACATGTTATTGAGAAGGAAAAATAAAATATGCTCTAACAAATTTACCAAGTGTTCCCAGCAACTAGTTTAACCCTGTAATTTTCTGTGTTTGAAATTTCTACATAATTAATGCACCGTATCTTAAGCAAAGCTGACATACCAATACACTGTATTATAAACATACTATATATATTTATAATTTATTCCCTTGCTATTAGTTCCAGATGAACAATCTCTCTTCTGAGCATCAGGAATGAATAGAATTTGTACATCTACACTAGATGATGCTTATTGAAAAGTAACAAAATTCAACAGGATTTCTCTTGGACTGGTATAGATGCCTGTAATTTAAATACGAAACACACTGTTATGGACTTCACCCAGAAGGGGAACATTTGTTAATGTAAAACAAGGCATGCAACTGTAGGAGACAAAAAGGGTTTTATAAAGGACAGCAAAGCATTTAGGGGTAGACCTACGTGCAATTTTCTAAGTAGAAGGAAACCCACTCTGCCTGTGCTCCAAGCTACCCAGACATAAACTAGCTCCAAATCAGAAACTACCCAGGCATGCTTAGCGCAATGTTAAGCTGAAGTCAATAAGCCACACTGAAATGCAGCGCACTAAGCACAAACAAATCTCCCAAGCATCCAGGTATTTTGAAAAGCGTATTGAGCAAAGTTGCTTCTTCTTATAAAATTAATTAAAGGAATTAAACTGAAATTTTAGAGACAATCACTAATACTATGTTCCCAGCTGGAACCATGTAGTTAAGATAAAATGATTAATTGTTGCAAGTGAAATTAATGAGAAGTGCAGGGTCTTGAACTTGCAGGCATTTCTACTTGGATTCTGAAGTTAGTAAACACTCAAGATAGTTTGGCCACAGTATTATTTTCATTTTGCGACCTAACAAACAGTAACGTTGTCTGAGGATCCTCATAAATATATACTATATGCCTCGAGAAACTCTGAAGGCATTTAGAGAAGCCTCAGCATCATGAAGATTTTCAGATGTTATGCAGCCATAATGGACAAATATAATAAATCAAGATGATAGAAGAAATACATCAGGTTGGGCAGAGTAAACTATAGCATCAATACCATCTCTAATAAAAATTAATAAGCAACCATTAAAAAACAAAGATGAAAACTAATGCTTTTAGGGATAAAAACTATTCATGCTTGTACAGCAAACKACAGTTTATTTAGTCAGTATACCATGTGCTTAGACAAAGGCAAGATGAAGATAAAAAATGAACCTTCGCTGGTTTACTTCACTGAATACTGAAAATCAAGTGACACACCATAACAATATAAAAAATACATGGATATTAACAGCAGCTCATGTGAACAGCCCTTTTACCATTAGTAATTTTCATTTCATACACTTATTTTTCTTTCTACCTAATATTTTTCCTTATAGCCAATGAAAGATCAAAATACACCAGATCTAAAACAACAGATCCAGAGACTTCACAACGTATTGCCTGTGATTTTTTTCTTTATCTAAAAATTACTTTTAACTTCAGATTGTGACAGAACCAGTGTTAATTCCTTAGATTAATAAACTGTATAGACACATGGTCCAACATATTACCTATGACCTACAGATACAAAGAGTTAGTTATTTAATGATTTCACTCCAATAAAAAGAGAGACTTTAAAATACTTTAATGAACATTGTTAAATATTTTACTTCTTCAAACAACCAATGTTCGTGTCTGATTTTTCATCTTCCTCATCTGCAGCATGTGGCACAGACATCTGTTGAAACAAACCAGTGAGCTAGATGAACAGCTGGTCTATTCTGGTTGTAGATACTTCTGCCTGGTGGATCTGATCTGATTTTTTTAGCCACATTACAAAGAGAACAGTTCAGTTGTAAAAATGTGCCTATTAAAAAGTCACACTGGAAAAGAATGACTGATTTATATGCTCAAGTTAAACAATGAAGAAATATTTTCAATGCTGTGTACAGTCACTGCAGAACTGACAACCTCAGGTGACGACAGACTAACATGAAAGCAGGACTTGGAGAATGATAATGGATAATGAATGATCATGGATAATTACATATTCAATAATAGTTTCTATAGATAAGTATGCTAAGTGTGATAAGCATAATCCAAGGTATGCTTTGGTATGTCTGCCAATCTCCATGCTGTTCAAGAACTCATTTGGCTTTCCGTGCCCTCTCACACATCCAAGAAGTGCATTACCGTAAGATCTACAATAGAAAAATCACTCTCACATGAAGCACAAACCATTTTTTACTGCCAGGCAGACCGCAGAACCATAGGATGGGGCATCCACGACTTCTCTGGGCAACCTGTTCCAGTGCTTCACCATCCTCACAGTAAAAAATTTCTTCCTTATGTCCAGTCTAAATCTACCCTTTGCCCAATCAAACCATTGCCACTTGTCCTGTCACTACAGGCATTGATGAAAAGTCTTTCTCTGTCTTTCTTGTCCCCTTTATATACTGAAAGGCCACAATAAGGTCTCCCTGGAGCCTTCTCTTCTCCAGGTTGAACAACCCCAACTCTCTCAGCCTTTCCTCATAGGAGAAGTGTTCCATCCCTTTGATCATTTTTGTGGCCCTCCTCTGGACCTGCCCCAACAGGTCCATGTCTTTCTCGTGCTGGGGACCTCAGAGCTGGACGCAGTACTCCAGGTGGGGTCTCACCAGAGCAGAGGAGAGGGGCAGAATCACCTCCCTCGACCTGCTGGCCACGCTTCTTTGGATGCAGCCCAGGA